>OY992886.1:16624523-16687023 GCA_963921405.1 Cepaea hortensis | reverse complement strand
ACACACGACAAACCTCCTACATCATCGATTGGACGGCACATTTTGGAAACCACCCATGTGATTGACAGGGACAATGCGTTTACCACTAATGCGAAGCTAAGGGAGAGTTAAGTTAGTTGCATATCTTTTACAGGACGTTGCAGCCAACCTCAGAATTTTTTGGCTGTTTGTGAGTTCTTGGCAAGTTTATTTTCAGTTGTTTGTCACTGCTTTATGAACTATCGGCATGCATACCATTGTATGAAAACCAGCGCAAGGTGGTCAGCTGCCAAATGGCTGGCAGCTGTGCTTCGAACGCGGTATGCGGGATTACAAACCTACCTGAGAGATCTAGAGATATTCCAGCAACTCGGGAGGCGGAGAAATGGCGCAGACCCTGCATAGGGAACTCACTGGGGAAACATCATGGGGAAAAACACTAGGGAAACGCCTTGGGGAAACACACTGGGAAAACATCATGGGCAAACACACAGGGGAAACATCATTGGGAAACACGCTGAGGAAACACACAGGGGAAACATCATGTGGAAACACACTGGGAAAACAACATGGGCAAACAAACTGGTGAAATATCATGGGGAAACACACTGCGGAAACATCATGGGGAAACACACTGGGGAAATGCACTGAGGAAACATCATAGGTAAACACATTGGGGAAACACACTGGGGAAACATCATGGGGAAACATCGTGTGGAAACATTATGGATAAACATGGGGAAACATACTGGGGAAACATCATGAGGAAACACCATGGGGGAACACACTAGGGCAACATACTGGGGAAAACTGACAACTGTGTAATTTGTTTCTCTGGAACTAGCAGGTGAAATGGAAGTGCAATAGGGGAAGATCTAAAAACATTGGGATAGGAATGAAGATGGAGATGACTAATGTGGGGAGTAAGGGAGGTGGGGGAGGGGGGCTGCTGTAGGTAGCAAAAGATAGAACGGCTTGAAATTGTTGAGGGATTATGCTAAAATATAATAGGGGATAAAAGGGAGGAGGAGGAGGAGGACGACGAAGACGAGGGGGACGATAACGATGAGGAGAACGAGGACGAGGAGGCAGTTACAGAAGGAGAAGAAGGTCGATTTATTAATAACCACGGATCCTGGAGGGCCAGCCGGTCGACTAGGAAAATCTGTGCCACGACCGTGGTCTCAATATAGCAACATACTGTCAGTCATGTGCCCCTTTACACAGAATGACCTTCATATTTATGCTCTGCCAATGAATGTTTTACGACACTCCCTAAATCTCGAGCAGGTCCTTGAACCGTGTTTCAATAAAAAGCCATAGCAAGTGCAGTACACCCTTTTCCGAGCTATTTATGAATATAGTCCCTTTTTTTTACTGGATAGTCGTGAATTTCTTTGGTATTGAATAAAGAAACTTAATAAATTGAACCTTTGCATCGCTCCAGCATAAGAGCTATTTCTCCGCCCGGCGCCTTTAAAAAAAGTAGTAACAAGTCCGGGTCATTGCCGGTTCGTGCACGATACCCGTTAAAAAAATTAATGTCACGTTCTTATTTCATTGATGTGTATGGTAGATACTGGTTGTTTCAATCACCGGGGTTTAAAATATTCATGTCAGGTTTTGACTCCATCCATCTATATGCCGTTGTTTGTATTGATTTCGCCAACACGTCACACAGGATGCTTTGAAAGTTTGTGAATGTAAAGTTTCAGACAAGCGTAATGGCTATTGAAAGACCGGTAGATTGGAGGAAATGTGAGATTCCCGTACAAGTATAGATCCTTTTACATGACTCGAGGTGTACAGGACATCGTGTGCTAGCACTATATCAATCAATCGGCGCGTGATATGATCATTATCCCCCGGTCGCATTTATCGCCCGGGTGCCTTGTTGGCAAGGTCAATTAGGGAGCTCAGTTCAATGTTCTTAAGAATCGACCTCAATGTAGATTCGGACACATGACTACCAGGCCGACCAGCATGTGTGTTAGCCACTACGCCAACTCTGATACCAGATCATCATTATCATCATCATCATTATCATCATCACCATCATCATCATCATCATCATCATGTGCCATGTCGATAAGCGTGGGATGTCATATTTTGCCATCTCACTCGATCACTGGAGTCGTGGATCAACTCCGTTTTCTTGTCTCGACCATGCCATGTGGCTAAGCCATTCATGTATTTATGTCTCTGCCTTTCCCTTGTTCTTCTCCCCCTCAGTCTTGCCAAGTTCTCCAATTTATTTCTTCCCATAACGTGTCAAAAATTACGTCTAATTTCTCTATTCAGTTTACGGTTTTCATTTGTTTCTTGTAGGTCTTGCTCATTGGTTTTTCTCTGTCACTGGTATTGTTTGCATTTTCCTAAGAAACCACATTTTCACTGCCGTAAGATGTTTTTCAGCTTGTCTGTGCATGATCCACGTTTCACGTCCATACATAAGTACAGGCTCTGTGCAGCACTTGACCACTTTTCCTAATGTTGTTAAAAGTGCACTAGCTAGTTGCATATCCCTTATAGGGCGTTGCATTCCACCCTAGCATTTATTAGCTGTTTGTAATATAATGAGCAATTTTACGTTCATTGGTTTGAAATTTCTTTCTGGAACAGCTGATACCTCATACCATAGAAATCAACGCGAAGTGATCTGCTTCCAATTCCCCCGCGGCAGATGTCAAACTCGGTATGTCGGGATATATCTTGAACGAAGTTAAGACAATTATT
Source organism: Cepaea hortensis (assembly GCA_963921405.1). Taxonomy (NCBI): domain Eukaryota; kingdom Metazoa; phylum Mollusca; class Gastropoda; order Stylommatophora; family Helicidae; genus Cepaea; species Cepaea hortensis. The sequence continues at coordinate 16,684,308 of OY992886.1, read as the reverse complement.
TACTCGCATCAGAAGGAGACAATATACCTTCTTTGGGCATGTCGTGAGAAGGGTAAAGCTGGAGGGGAGGGGAGTCAGGGGGAGACCAAGAGAGAAGAGGCTGGACAGTTTGCATTCATGGCGCAGAGGAAGATCAGTATTATAAACGATTATCAGTACATGAGGCTGTGGATAGACATGATCCACGAACGCCACACGGCGTGGACGTATTTCGTGTGACATCCACTGGCACAGAGAAATATTGGGTGGCCCTTAAGCCTGGAACCGCGACTAACGAGTTACTAACGACTAACGTCGTGGATTATAAGAAGAAGATATTATAACAGCCGCCCGTGTTACAAAGCTCTCAGGGGAAGCAAAGAATAGCACCACTTGACCATGCATGTCGTATGATGCCATTAAGGAGGTGGGCATGAGAATGACTACCTTTTAACATAGAAAAGTGTTGCCGCAAACTCCAAGCAGTCGTAAACAAAGAACAACAATCGGAGATCAGCGTTGCCGAATGGATAAAAACACACATTCTTAAACATCCGGTGTGCTGATGTCGAGGTAGCGGTCAGGGCACTTTGGGATCATGCGAATAGTGTTGATGAACAGACAATTCACCAACACATGTCCAACAATGGTGTGTAGAATGACCCGTTAGTGAACTAGAACGATGGGTTCTCCTTCGGGAGACCCGGGTTCGAATACTCGGTAAGATGTTTAATTTTTTTTTTTTTTCTTTCGGGGGGCTAAAAGAAAATCCGGTACTTTTGCTTTCTTTCACACCAAACAAAAGGGAATCCCAGGGTATGACGTCACATCCAGGGGTTCCCTGTGTTGCGCCGAACATCCAGGGGGTTTCCGTGTGTTGTGCCGTAGCTCGGTGCGCAATTCTATGCGGCGGTGGTGGTGCGCTATTCTTTCACTTTCCGGTTAGGGATAGGGTTAGGGGTAGGGTTAGGATTAGGGTTAGGGGTAGGGTACACACAACCCTAACCCTAACTCTAAACCTACCCCTAACCCTACCCCCTAACCCTAACCGGAAAGTGATTGCAGGACCGATGAAAATGAGGATCGAAGGGGAGACAGACACTCACACACAGAAACGGTTGCCAAAGCCCAAAGAAACAACACTGTGGTGTGGGGCAATTGAAACGCACTGACACGCACTCCAGCCGAACACAGAGGAGATCACCGTCGGCGCTAAATATAGCTGGTGACTCTAAATATAGCTGGCAAAGTTTGTTTGGGGTGAAAGAAAGCAAAAGTACCGAAAATCCTAACCTGCACAGTTCGCGGCGACTACACTAGCCAGGCGGCCTTTATTCCTCAGGCTCAAGACGCCCCTGCCATACACCGCAAGGTACTATATTGGCAGTAAATGACAGACAGTGACAGTGGCGTAATGCTATTTTGTGAACAATCTGACCGGTTGCATCACTGACTGACCGACCGACCATACGCCAGTTCTGATTCTGTGACGCCAGGGACAGAGTGTGAAAGACTTAACACTCTACCAACAAATCGTCGTCATCATCATCATCATCATCATGTGTCAAGTCGATAAGCACAGGCGATCATGTGTCGCCATCTCACAGGGTCACCAGCGTGTTTGATCAGTTCTGTTCTTGTCCCGATTTTGCTATCTAGCCAGGAGATTCAGGTCTTTAGCTCTGTTTTCCCCTTGCTCTCTTCCCATCAATTTTTCCAGTTGCCACTACCTTTTATAGTTTATTTCCCTTGATACGTTAGTTGCAACTAAAGAGTGTGCAGTGTTTGAAAATATTGCCGGTCCAAGTTTTGTATTTACCTATTATTTTGCATAAACTTTATAAAGGGTGAATACAAAACTTGGACCGGCAATATTTTCAAACACTGCACAGTCATTAAAAATACACCCTATAGAAACACAGGTTGGCATTTCCCTTACAGAAAGAGGGTCACAATGGCAATGTGGTTACGCCTACTGCCTCGTGTTCCGAAGTTAGTGGGGTCGATTCCGGCCTACATCGTACGGTACATGAATGTAATTAACTTGAAGACTCCTGGGGGACTTCGCTGGAGCTACGAAGTTCGTGCTTAGTACATCGCTTTCGGCAGGTCGCCTTGCAGAAAGAGATCGAGCCATATGGAATAAAACCCGCTGCAATAAAGTGGATTCTTTTGCCTTTTTAAACGTTTTTAATCCCTTACAGAAAAATACGATCGTATTTCTACACCCTGCTCCGAAGGCCTCCCACAATGATCACAGCTGACATTTCAACATCAGAAGTGGAATCGCGAGCGATAATTACAAGTAATTTTCATCCCAAACAAACAAACACCGCTCGCTGCACTTACCTGAGATCAATGCAACTTTCCCTTGCAAACTACTACGTGCTGCTGCCATCCTTCTGTTGTGTGAAACGAAACGGCTGTGGGTATACGGCGTGATCCGACTAACTATTTTGTGTGTTTTATAGAGAAAATTATACCGCAGCTCGCATGTAAACTTCCGCACACAAACAGATTCAGAAACCAAACAGGCAGTTTTATTTTCTTTCTGAGACACGTTATAAATCTTTTCGCGCTGTTTGTTTGTTAGCTATTCATGTGGTGTGTGTTGTCGAGTCTGCTTTTATTGAAAATGCCGATAGGAAAGGAGGACGTTGCAAGAGGGAGGTGGGGTGTTGTTTAACGGAGGTTGTAACGATTTTTCCGTTGAGGAAGGATTGCTGTACACGTGTCCTGGTTGTATTATTCCTTGTACGGTGTAGCGTTTTCTCTACGCTACTACAAGAGACGGAATCATACACTTATTGTATTTAGGCAGCAGTGTGGACGAAACTGGGGGGAAAAAATCATCACCACCATCCAGTGCCTTGCCGGCTGGAGTGGGCGATCATACCTCTCCACAAATTTCGATCTCCGACGGCGTGGATCAATTATTGTGCTGACTCCCTTCCGTGCCACGACATAAGACTGTCCAGAATCCTCTCCCGTTGTCTTCCTCTATCTCTCTTTCCGCAAATCTTTCCGGTTGTCATGACATGTTCCAGTTTTTGTCTTCTCATAACGTGGCCAAAAAGGGATGACTGCCTCTTACTGATGTTTGTGACAAGTTGTCTTTGCGGCTTATCCTCCCTTAAAACGTCCTGATTACTTATTTTGGCAGTCCAATTAATTTTCAGCATTCTTCTATAAAAGCACATCTCCAAGGCTTCCAGGGATGTATTCGCTTGTATACTAATTGTCCTGGATCGGCAGCCGTATGTTAAACACAGAGATACTAAAATAAGAGAAGCTTTCATAGCTCTGGTAAGTTTGTGGAAGTCAAAGAAAGTTACACTTAGCACAGGATGTCAGCATTGCCGAATAGGTAATAAACTTCATGATAAATAATAATAATAATAATAATAATAATAATAATAATAATAATAATAATAATAATAATATAACAATATATATATAACAATAATATATAATAACAATAAACGCTCATAAACTTCCTGTGCGCTGATGCCGAGGTAGCGGATTCAAACCCTACATCGGTCAGTTGGACTAAAATGTTAACTTATCGTCGTTGATTTGGAGACGTAGATTACAAGTACCTCTAAAGTCGGAGTGGGTTCGCCTGATGGGAAAGCTAATCCACACACAAACATCAGCCCAGTTCACTAGAAGAAGTAGTACGTATATAGACTACGCTTGAGTTCAAAACGAGCGAATGCAACAGTAACAACGAAATGAAAACAGCACTAAACTTTGAATGTAAACTCCAGTGTTAAATGGTTACGATTGTACAGGACAGAAACACGGAGAACAACTTCAGGAATTGTTAATGAACTACAGACATTCACTAATTGGTGTCTGCGCAGAATAGTTGGAATAAAATGGTAGAACAGAGTTAACCAAAGTGGAGCTTGTGGTGAGAACTAGACAAATCTCTGTGAATCAAGAGGTGAAAAAAAGACGCTGTCGCTGGATAGGATAGGACATATACTGAGCTGAGAAAACCTGAGGACAATATAAGAGAACACTCTCTTCTCTGGAACCCAAAAGGCGAACGACATACCGGGGGATTTAAATACACAAGGAGAAGATAACTTAGTTGAGTTGAGCTAAGAACAGACTACACTCAGGACATGCCAATATGAGTTCCGTCCCCTCGTTCAACAGCCAGCGAAGAGTCACTTAACTATTCGTTCCCATCGCTATCTGATTGAAAGATCTCTTGGCCTTCTCTCTAATTTTTGATATTCTACCAGAATCCCTGCAAATCCCCCGCAATCTCATCCTTTCCACATCAGGTTCTCGATCTGTTCCTCCGCCTTCTCCACCTGGTCTCAGAGGCGCACGACCACCTCGCCCTTGTCCATAGGTAATCGACCACCAAGAGGTGCATTCCCTGCCAGACTATCAGCCTGTTCATTTCCCCGTACTCCTGCATGGCCAGGGCAAAATATCCATACAGTTCTCATAATCTGTGACCTCTGAAGCGAGGTAAGCCATTCCACACGAAACATTCCTTTCTCCACTTTACTAAGCATACTCCTTGAGTCCACGATGAAGACAATGTGTGTTGCAGTGGTCTCCTCTAGCCAACGGAATGCCGCTGTGACTGCTTCCACCTCTATTCTCATGCTGGAAGTCGTAGCCTCATATACTCTCCTTTTTCAAGAATTGTCCATTAGCCTTCGCAATGAAACCCCAACCACTCCGTCTGCTTCTCACCACTGACCCATCAGTATAGATCACTATGTCACCTTGATGTGTATTACTCTGGATCACTTGTTGCACCTCAAACTCTGTGCGTCCCGCTGCCCATTCTCTGCACTGCCGACCCAGTGTTACTATTACATTGTGCCAGTCCGTCCTGTCTGTCGGTACTTCAGCCCACTTTTTTTCACGATTGATGGTCTGTAGATCACAAACCTGACATAGATATTTCCTCCTGTGCCATCCAGGACCTGCCTCGTCTTAGTCTATGACCCTTGACCATATCCATGTCTTCAAGCAGGGAGTGTTCAGAGGTGTTGTCAATAATGTGGGTGCTTTCATGAAACGTGATTATATAAATAAATCTAACCATGTATCGCTAACATTCGAATGTGTGAATATTGTTGAATGGGATTGCATGTGAAATTTTGTACACTTCAAAGCATCGCTATGAAGTTGTACACATATTTTTTTTCAAGAAGCTGATTGCAGGAAACTGTTTTATACTGTTACAAATCTCGAGAAAAGAACAGTGCGTGCAATGGGTTTGAGTAAACGGTCATTTCGTCGATGGGTGCAAGAATCTGGAATGAAACCACCACGCAATAAGCAAACGGTAGGGAGAAAGGCAATTGTAGACAGCTTTGACAAGGATGTCATAAGGCGAGCTATTATAAAAATGCTGGATGCCAAAGAAACAGCGACTGTAAAAAAAAATCGTAGGGTTTGGTTGAGAAAGAACAATGTCATAAAGCTCTTCAAAACAACTTTGTGGAAAATTATAAGGAGATTAGGCTTCACTTTTAGAAAGTACAAGGGAGGTAGAAATATCCTTTTCGATCAACTGCATTTAAGAGCCATGAGAAGCAGATACCTACGTGAAATAACGGAAATGCGCAAAGAAAATTATGACATAGTGTATTTGGATGAAACCTTTATAAGTGAAAAGGAATGGCAATCAGTAGATGGAAAGATAAAGGGATATGTGCCCAGCGTTTGGTTATAGCCCATGCTGGTAGTACTCATAATGGCTTACTGCAGAATGCTGGGCTCGTGTTCGTATCAAAGCATACAGACAATAGGGATTATCATAATGAGATGAATGGAAATGTATTTAGAGATTGGCTCGAGAATACAGTGCTTCCATCTCTTGATAGACCGTCTTGTCTAATCATTGACAATGCATCATATGACAATGTTGTTGCCCAAGAAGACAAAATACATACGGCATCGAGCACAAAAGGAGCAATAAAGATATGGTTCCGTAGTGAAAATATACCATTTCCAGAAACATATTTCAAGCAACAGTTGTTGTCCCTTGTAAAACAGGCGCAAAAATGCAAGAAATATCAAATCGACAAGTTGATAGAAGAGCATGGCCATAGGTGCTTGAGACTTCCGCCGTACCATTCTCATTTAAACCGTATAGAACTTGTGTGAGCTAAATAAAGGACACGTGGCAGCTGACAATACTACATTCAAATTGTCTGACGTCAAGATACTAACCCAGTCCGTGCTATTAAATATTGATAAAAGTTACTGGAAAAAATGTGAGGACCATGTCTTGAAAGGGGAAGAGGACTATTGGAGACAGGATGGATTGAATTTTATGCAACCGAGAGCAGTCATCGTCCTACTGGAATCGTCCGACACAGATTAAAGTCTGGGCAGATCGCAGACATTAATCCAGATGCACACCTACTGGGATATTTTGCTCCAACTATTCAGATGAATTGCAGGCCCTAAACATTACAGCATCGGCACAATGTCAATGGCAACAGTTTGTATTCCACAGTGATGAATTTTCAGTTTCGCAATCCCACAACGGTGACAAACAACTGGCATTGAAAAAAAAAAAAAACAACCACTATACACATTGAATACCAACAGAGGAGTAATAATGCGGTGGGAACTGACATACTGTGGCATACCAAGAAACATGAGAACAAACACGTTGTGAAATAAAGGGACAACACACGAACATACGAATCAATCTATAAACTTCAATGAAAAGAGGACCAACATCTTGGCCGTTAAGAAGAAAGCACACTACAGAGACACTGACAACTATTTTCATAGTGCAAAACAGGTAATCATGCTCCATCTCTGAACAGTAAACAGCAGAGTAGACAATTTTTCACGAAGACTCAAAACGGTTCTGTCACCAATGTGCACGTTTGAACAAACTACACAGACAGCTGAACAGATCCTTACAAACTAACACATGATGACTATATTGCTGTATAATCTATGGTCTTCCCACTGCCCGTCAGGTCTTAGTCAGATATGACTGAGCTACCGTATAACAGTAGACGGTACTACCTGGTTTCTGTTAGCGCCGAACGTTGGGCGGCGCTTACCAAACCCGACACCCCACATTGTGCCAACGGCTTCGGGCGGAAGAGCGCAATTGGGAGGGTACAAGCCTTACCCTGGTGCGAGGAAATGCAAGCTAAAGACAAAATTGTCATGGCAGGGCAGACCAGGCCCTAAGCCTTGGTTGGCGACTGGTCTAGGATCGAAGCTCCGACAGGCGGACAGTTAGAGCATTGCTTTGCTGATCCGGCAGCTTCTGCAGCTTGTCTTGTTCCAGATGTAGGGGTGTTACCTTTCCTCTGGAGTGAACTAGGCAGGCCGAGAGAGGGATCATGCTACATGGGCAACACATGATCTCTATATTTTAGCCCAGGCTTTGTGCTATGGAGAGGCAATAACTCCATCCCTGGTCTTAACTGGTCTCGGAATCAAAGCGAGAGGCAACTGTTACGGGTTATAAGTCCTTGTCAGTTGGCGTAGACATGGGGCGCCACGCGTTGCCTCTGACGGTGGGAGACACCTATAGGTGTCACTGATCAGCTACCGCCCGCCTCAAGCTGGGCAGCCCCCAGCCAATTGGGTGCTGATCCGCCACAGCCTGCCTGCTTCAATGGGTGCTTGGGGCTAGGACAAAATCTGAATCGCAGGCTGTAAAACCAATGCACCAGGTACAAACAAAAATATAAATAGAAACCTCAAGCTACGGCTTGCAACCTGGAACGTGAGAACCATGTGTCCAGGATTTTCCACTGACTTGACCAATATTGACGATGTGAGAAAAACGGCTGTGATTGATGCTGAACTCAATCGTCTTAACATTGATATTGCTGGCCTGCAGGAGACTCGCCTCGCTGAGGAAGGGTCACTCAGGGAAAACAACTACACCTTTTTCTGGAAGGGTAAAGGGCAGGCAGAAAAAAGGCAACATGGTGTGGGCTTTGCAGTGAAGAATTCGCTACTGGGAATGATTGAAATTCCAGCAGGAGGAAATGAAAGACTATTATCCCTGCGCTTGGCAACCTCTTGTGGGTTTGCCACCATTATTACTGCATATGCACCGACACTCGATTCCTCTGATGATGTGAAGGATTTGTTCTATGAGGAGTTAGACTCTGTGATCAAGGCAGTTCCAAAATCCGACTACATTTATATGCTCGGTGATTTCAATGCTCGTGTGGGCAAGGACTCAAGTTCATGGCCAGTGTGCCTTGGAAAATACAACATCGGTCGCATGAATGAAAATGGGCAAAGGCTGCTGGAGCATTGCACCAGTAATGACCTATGTATTACAAACTCTTTTTTTTAAACAAAAGAGATGCATAAGGTCACATGGAAACATCCAAGATCCGGCCATTGGCACCAGCTGGACTTCATCATCACACGGAGACAACATCTGAACCATATATCATTGACTCGTAGTTACCACAGTGCTGACTGTGATACGGATCATTCTTTGGTTGTTGCAAGGGTTAGACTGAGACCAAAGAGAATCTACACAGCTAAACACAAATCTAGCCCCAGGATTAATATTATTAACACTCATGATCCTGAAAAGTGCTTTCAGTTTCAACAGCAACTTGAAGACGCTTTCACTGATACACCAGAAAATTGTACAGTAAATGAAAAGTGGGGTCAAATTAAGGAAACTCTTTGTAAAACTGCCGTAAGGGTTTACGGCACTGTGGATCATAAGAGGCAGGACTGGTTTGCGGCCAACAGCGAGACTCTGCAGCCCTTGATTGATAAGAAGAAAAAAGCTCTCTTAAGAAACAAGGAAAGACCAACGCGTAACACTCTGAGTGAGCTAAGGCAAGCTAGGAAGGATGTGCAAAAGGCTGCCAGGCAGTGTGCAAATGATTATTGGATCAAGTTATGTGAGTCCATTCAAATCGCAAGTGATAAGGGAGACATAAGAAGCATGTATGAAGGAATAAAGAAAGCCTGTGGTCCAGTGATCAAAAGAAGTGCACCATTGAAAACCTTGACTGGAGAAGTCATCACTGATAAGAAACAGCAGATGGACAGATGGGTAGAGCACTATTTGGAGCTTTACTCAAGTGAGACCAAACTAGCGGATAATGCCCTCAACGCCATAGAGGCTCTACCAACTCTTGACCACCTGGACACACTTCCCACTATAACAGAAGTTAAGTGTGCTATAAATGAACTTGCATCTGGCAAGGCTCCAGGTAAGGATGGGATTCCAATAGAGGTTATCAGGAGTGGGCAAGACACACTCACTATACAGATCCACCAGCTAATAGAGCTATGCTGGCGTGAAGGACAAGTCCCACAGGATTTCAAAGATTCAAGCATCATAACACTGTACAAGAACAAAGGCGATCGGAGGGACTGCAACAACTATAGGGGTATCTCACTTCTGTGTATTGTTGGAAAAGTATTTGCCAGAATTGTTCTGCGCAGACTTCAAGTCCTAGGAGATCAAGTCTACCCCGAATCACAGTGTGGCTTTCGACAGAACCGGTCTACCACTGATATGATATTCTCATTGCGACAAATGCAAGAAAAATGCCGTGAACAGAATCAACCACTGTTTATTGCCTTCATCGACCTCACAAAGGCATTTGATTTGGTCAGTCGTGAGGGTCTGTTCAAGGCACTAAAGAAGATTAGCTGCCCACCAACTCTTCTGTCCATTGTGGAATCGTTCCACACAGGCATGAAGGGTATAATCAAGTTTGATGGTGCAACTTCTGAAGAATTTGAAATCAAGAGTGGAGTTAAGCAAGGTTGTGTACTAGCTCCCACCCTCTTTGGAATATACTTTTCACTTCTACTGAAATATGCATTTCGTGATCAGGATGGTGGTATTTACATTCACTCACGCTCAGATGGCGGCCTCTACAATGCTCAGAGATTGAAGGCCAAGACCAAAATTAGGAGGGTACTGATCAGAGAGTTGCTTTTTGCAGATGATGCTGCAGTTACGACCCACTCTGAGGAAGAATTGCAATGTCTACTATCTGCATTCTCCAATGCTTGTTCTGAATTTGGTTTAACAATTAGCAAAAAGAAGACACAGATTATGTCACAAGGTGCACATGGGGTACCATCAATCTTTATTGACGACGCCGAACTAGAGATAGTAGACCATTTTACATATCTAGGATCAGTGGTAAATAGCAAATTATCCCTAGATCAGGAAATCAACATCCGGATTGGTAAGGCAGCAACAACAATGAACAGGTTAAGAAAAAGAGTCTGGGAGAACAGGAAGCTTACTGCCAAAACAAAAGTCCTTGTCTATCAAGCCTGTGTCCTTAGTACTCTTCTCTATGGCAGTGAAACCTGGACAACTTACTCACACCAAGAGAACAATTTAAACAGCTTTCATATGCGGTGTCTGCGAAGAATTCTTGGTATTAAGTGGCAAGACAAAATCACAAATACTGAAGTATTGGAAAGATCAGGTTGTGTGACAGTTTATTCCATGCTCAGTCTTCGTAGACTTAGATGGATAGGACATCTTAGGAGGATGGATGATGGTAGAATACCAAAGGATATCTTTTTTGGTGAATTACAGATGGGTAAGAGATCTCAGGGTCGGCCTCTACTACGATACAAAGATGTGTGTAAGCGGGACATGATTGATACAGGCATTGATAATGCACATTGGGAGCAAGTCGCCGCTGAACGTGTTGCATGGAGGGCAAATATCAGAAATGGAATAAAGTCAAAGGAGAAAATTATTGCAGAAAAGTCACACACCAAGCGTTTGAGACGTAAGATGGTGCATGATGGTGGAAATGACCACGTGTTCACATGCACCCACTGTGAACGGACATTTACAGCGGAAATTGGCCTTATCAGTCACACTCGCTACCGCCATAGTTAAAAGTTATTATGCCTTTTTAAAGCACAAACTATCGTCTGTCAAGACGGCAAGGTGCCAATGAATCTATGGTCACTCCATACGCACATTAACGCACAACTGTTTGGAAGCCATCACGAACTCCATATAAAATGCTAAATGCATTCTAGTAACATGACTCCTTGTGTACGCATTATTAACAAGAAGCTGAAGAAACAAGAAGGAAATGAAATATAAGGTAAGAACTATATTTCTTCTACTTTTCTGTCCAATTCCATTTCGGTTCCACATTATTTACCCCATGCCTGTGTAAATGATGTATTTACTTATATTACATACACATTGCACTCACTCCCATAAGAATCTGGATACTCCTTGTGTCGTCGCCCTAATTGAGGTGCGTTACTGTAAAACAAGTTTGTTAGCGTGAATTCACTAGTGTTTCGCCAAAACATTAAACAAATGTCGCCTTGGACTTATCAGAGTCATATTCCTGGGGTGGTGTAATTATAAGATGGCAGGGACAATTTCATAACGATGCAACAGACAGTTTTCAAAATAATTGATCGTGAATGAAGGCATTGATTTCTGGACAGACTATAACTAACTAACTAACTAACTAACTAACTAACTAACTAACTAACTAACTAACTAACTAACTAACTGATTGATTGACTGATTGATTGATTGATTTAGGAATCGACATCACAGCATTCAGGGCATTCCCATAAATGCTCCGTCCCCATCCTCAGCAGCCAGCGAAGAGTTCCAACACTAATAGTACCAGTAGCAATCTGATTATAAATCCGTCTCGCCTTTCCTCTGAGCGTTGAGCGTCGGCCAGATCCCTTCGTCACTCCTCGTTGTCTCATTCTTGCCAGACCATGGTAATCCATTTGCTCCTCCGAGGTGTGCACGTGCTCCCACAAGGCCGCAACTACGTCTGCCTTGTCATGTATCAATACTCCACCAAGTTCTGCAGAGCCAGCCAATCTGTCCGCCTGTTCATTACCCAGCACACCAGCATGCCCCGGAGAACTAACTAACTTCAAAGGGTAACAAATTAGGCACACAGGCCCGTCTTACATTCGGCCCTTCCAATCACTCATCTTTCTTTCATCAACAGTGCATAGGAAAAAAACATTGTCAAATGAATTTTGTAAACATAAACAATGAATATTACTATGTTATGAGACACATCCACCACCCACCCACACATCCCCCATTCACTCCAACTCCCCCACCCAACCACACACATAACCCACACACACATACATTCCCCCACCCATCCACCACATCCCTACACCTACACATATCCCCACCCACACACACCTCTCACCCACCACACATTCCATCCACCCCCATCCCAAGCAAACATAAATTCCCCACCCCACACATCCCCCACCCACATACATCCACCCACCCACACACATCTCCCCACCCACTCACATATCCTCTACCCAACCCATTACCCACCAACAATCACTCACCCACATATCCTCTTCCACCCACACACCTCCAACCACCCAGCCAAGCACACATTCCTCAGCCACACATCCCACACGCACGCACACATCTCCCCGCCAACTCACATATCCCGCACCTACCCACACACAAATTCCACACCCACTCACATAATCTCCCATCTCCCCCAGCCCACTCACAGATCCCGAGCCCACCCCTACAAATATCCCCCACCATCTCCTTACCTACACACACTCACCCACCCACATATCCTCTACCCACCCACACATCCTCTACCCACCCATCCCCCAACAACATCCCTTAACCACACACCCTTACTCATATACAATCACCCACCCACACATCCGCTACCCAACCACACATCCTCCACCCACTCATCCCCCAGCCACACATCCCTTAACCACACACTCCTACCCATATACACTTATCCCCACCCACACACTATCTCCCCACCCATGCACACATCCCTCACACACATCCCCACCCGCCAACACATCCCCCATTCACAAACACACACCTCCCATCCACGCACACACAACCCACACACACATCCTCAACCCATACACTCATCCTCTCAGACATCCCTAGACACACGTACTTATCCCTCAACCACTAACACCCACACATCCCTCACCCACTCATCAATACATACATCTCCTATCTACCCACCCACATTCACACACCCCAACCACCCATCTAAACACACATCCCCCACCCTCACACACATTCTTCACCCACCCGCACACCCAACCACACACCCACCCACCCACACACACGCATCCTTTATCCACACCCAGCTTTCCTCCCGCACAACACCACACCCACACACATAACAAAGACACATCCTTCACACACACACACACATCTCCCCACACATCTCCTACCCATCCACACATCCCCTAACTACAATCACCCTCACTACCCACACATACATCCTCCATCCAGCCACACACCCCCCCACCCAGCCAGACATATCCCCCACCCACACACACATCCCCAAATCCATCACCCACACCCATCACGCACCCCTCCCCCAAACCACACACACCCCCACACACATTCACCCACACATCTCTCCCCCACACACCCACACACACGCTCCCCATCCATCCACCCAGACATCCCACACCCATACACATCCCTCACCCACACATACATCCCGAAACCCACATCCACCCCCACCTGCACACATCTCACACCCACCACATATCCCCACACCCACATCTCCCCACCCACACATATATCCCCCACGCATCCCATAACCCACCAACAATCATCCACTCACATATCCTCCTCCACCCACTCACCCACAACCACCTGGCCAAACACACATCCCCACCAACACACACATCTCCCTGCCAACCCATACATCCCGCACGTACCCAAACCAAATCCCCCACCCACCCACACAATCCCACCCCGCCCACCCACACATCCTGAGCCCACCCAATTCATCACAATTCACCAACACATCACGAATCCACCGACACACACATCCCCCATCCCCCAACCTACAAAAACTCCCACAATTTACACACACATACAGTGACGATTGTCGTGAGCATTGTGGCAAAATTGTAAAGAAAATGGAGAAAAATTGTACATATACATTTTGTAACTTAAAAATTAGTGATGCAATTCAACTCTCTCTCTCTCTCTCTCTCTCTCTCTCTCTCTCTCTCTCTCTCTCTCTCTCTCTCTCTCTCTCTCTCTCTCTCTCTCTCTCTCCCCTCTCTCTCTCTTTCGCTCTCTATCTCTCTCTTCTTATATATATATATATACACACACACACACACACACACACACACACACACACACACACACATATATATATATATATATATATATATATATATATATATATATATATATATATATATATATATACATACATACATATGTCACAGGAGGAAGAATATCAAGGACAGGAAGATGTAATTTCCTATACTTAGGTGCTCAAAGACAAAGAAACGCAACACTGACTTTTAATGGGCCAGAGAAGAAAAGGACAATAAGAAGAAGTAGAGAGAGAGAGAGCACTGTATATATTCTCCTCGGTTAACAAGAAAAGGGATAGAATTAGACAGAAGATTCCAGGAGTTCTTAGGGCGGGGGATATACTGTTGTATACCCCAGACAGAAGATTACACTGCTGGACTGTAACAGTATCAATGAGTTTACACAACAAACTACAGACTAAACAAAACAAATTAAGAACAACAAAATTAGGCTTTTATTGACAGAACTGCATGATTTAGTGACAAACAGGCATCCTGACATGTCACACAACTGACATATACAGAAATGGGAACCTATGTTCCCACAGTAATCACTGCTGCCTAACATCGCTATGCACATGACTAGGTACCCATCTCCACAAACCAACAAGGAAATAGCAACCACAGAGCCTCAACGTAAACAACGGTAACAGCAGGCATGGACTCTCTATTGTAATCATCTCAGGACTCATGGGCAGTCAGTACATACAGAAATGGGAATCTGAAATCCCACAGTTAGAGATAACTGCTGCCTAGCACTGACTACATGGGCAGTCTCTGAATGACAGTGAAACCTCAATACCCACACAAGACACCCGCATAACATAAGTCGACTGGGTCCAAATACTGCGAAGAGCCATAACATAACGAATAACAAAACTATAACCCTAACAGCAGAGATATAGTGGCATAAACAGGTATACGAATGGGATGTGAGTGGCCTACGACATTAACCAAAGCTGGGGCTCAAGTTTGCTCTAAAACAACAACCATGGCCAGGGGTCACTACCAAGAGTCCAGTGACTGGGGAGGGCTGGTTAAAGCCTCCCTATTTGATTGTATCTACATCTCTACAGCGATCTACCTAATCGCTCCTTCGGCCACGGTTGTTCTAGTTGAAGAGACCGGGAAACTGACACGCACCTCTATTTATCCCTGTTTCCAGGGCGGCTTCCCATCGTACCCCAGGGCACTGCAAGGGATGCTGGTATTGGTAACATTGTCATCATCATGTGTCGCGCCAGACTATCACACATACATACATACATACACACACACACACACTTACTCACTCACACTCATTAACTCTCTCACTCACTCTATAGTAGTGTTCATGCGATTATATTATATATGATAAAATCAAGTGGCTTACAAAATGATACCTCGTAATATGAAAGATGAGAATACATAAAATATATGGAATAGCATGTTACATGACATGCGTGCGCTCAACTCTCTCTCTCTCTCTCTCTCTCTCTCTCTTAGATACACACACACACTCTCTCACACTCATTTACTCTCTCTCACTCACACTCACTAACTCTCTCACTCACTCTACAGTAATTTACATGTGTTCATTCTATGCATGTTAAAATCAAGTGGCATTCAAAATGATAATATGAAAATGAGAATACACAAAAAATATGGAATAGTATGTTAGATGCCATGCGTGCGCTCAACTCTCTCTCTCTCTCTCTCTCTCTCTCTCTCTCTCTCTCTCTCTCTCTCTCTCTCTCTCACACACACACACACACTCTCTCTCTCTCACACACATACTATACACACACACATCCACAAACAACATACACACGCAAATATACACATATACCCACGCACATACACACACCTACACACACCTACACACATCCACACCCGCATACACATACTTACGCATATGTACTCACATAACACATGAATACACACTCCCTCGCATACACTGCATGCATGCACACTTACACACACAAACATATACACATACATACACGAGCACACACACATACACACACATATACACAACACATACATATAAACACGTATAAACACACATGAACGCACACCTTAACACACGTACAGACATACACAAACAAACAAGCACACACACATACACTATGTACACACACATATACATACATACACACATACGACATGCACACAAACATATATCCACACATATAAACACACACAAACAAACACACATAGACACACCCATCCGTCCACACACATATACGCTGCCTCACATAATCACTAAAACTAATATGAATAAACTCCCTCACTTTTCACACGTACACACTGTCGACTATCGTGAGCATCCTCACAAGAACATTCAAAATTGGAAAAAAAATGGGAAAACATGGAAAATATAGAAAATGGTGATGACAATATGGTATACATTGAGTAACGTAAAAATAAAATAGTGGTCCAATCCAGTAAGATAATTCCTGGAATGGACATAAACATGATGAAATAAGCAGTGCATGTTAAATTCAATTGGCAGTAACAATGCTAATATGAAAGATTAGGATACAGAAATAAAATATGGCATAATGATATGCTTGCGCTCATATCTCTCTCTCTCTCTCTCTCTCTCTCTCTCTCTCTCTCTCTCTCTCTCTCTCTCTCTCTCTCTTTATTTTGCTTTCACGCACACTGGCATACTAACTCTCTCATTGTCTCATTCTCTCCCTCACTCTCACTCACTATCTCTCTCATGCTTATACGCACTCACTCTCACACTCCCCCTCACTTACACATACACACATACTAACATATTCACTCTCACTCAATCTCTCACTCACTGCCCCACTTACACTCACTCTCTTACTCTCACACGCACTCGTTCACTCTCTAAACCACACTAAATCACTCTCTTATTCGCACACACAGACAAGCAAACAGACACACACACTCACTCACTCTCATTCGTTCACTTTCTCATGCACTCTCTCACTCACACACACACTCTCTCGCTCTCTCTCTCTCTCTCTTACACACTCACTCGCTCTCACACTCACTCACTCAAGCACATACACGCATACCCACAAATTCTCTCTCACTTACTCACTCTCCCTTACTCACTCACTCACTCGCTGACTCTCTAACTCACACTCACTCAATTTCTCACTCTATCACATAGACAGGCAGACACACTACACACCCACTCTCTCAGATTCACTCATTCTCTCACTCAATCTCTCAAACATACGTCCATACTCACTCAGTCACTTTTACACTCACTCAGGCACACGCGCATGCATGCTCTCTCACTCTCTCTGTCTCATATTAATTCTCCCACTTACACTCTTTCTCACTCACTCTCTCACCCACTCACTCACTCACATACATACAGTGAAGAATGATAGTGAAAAAATGATACCAGTAGGTGACTTATGGAGGAATATAGTCGGTATGAAGTAGGTATTGAAAGAGTTTTCGGTTGAATGTGTAGGGACTCATTGGAGTTTTCAGATCTGGTGGAAGGCTATTCCACAAGCGAGCACCAAAATACGCGAAACAAGTTATGTATAAGTCCAATCTAGGCTTAGGAACCTGTAATAAATTTAAGCGCTTACTGTTCATTGCATTAGATTGAATTAACGGTAGAAGATACTCTGGGGTATTTTCAGATATAATTTTATTCACTAATTTGGCTTTTTTAAAAAGGAAGCGCTTTCGAAGTGGTAGAAGTCTTAGATGGCTGTATAATTTATTACTTTCAACGTGCTTTATGCTGTTGTTGATGTTTGTCCATCAAGAATGATGATGATCATTCATTTCATCCAGTGGGGTTGAAAGTGTGGAGCCGTGAGTTCTAAGATGGCTGATAAGGCCTATTTTGGCTCGAAATGTTCTTTGACAATGTGGGCAAGGAATGCTTGACGTTTCTGGAGGAGGATTTCCTGCAGTGGTTTTTCTGTCCTGCCTTTTCTTTACAGCTCTTGCAGTCCTGGTTGCCTCACATATGACTGCACCCTTGCGTAATGATGCACGCCACGAATTTCGGTCTCTGGCTGCAGCCTCCCAGGTGTCATGATGAATTCCAAAAGCATTCAGTGAAATTTTCAGAGTGTCTTTAAAACGTTTCCTCTGGCCACCTTGGGAGCGTTTACCACAACGCAGTTCGCTGTAAAAAAAATCGTTTAGGGAGCCTGTGATCTGGCATGCAAGTCAAGTGACCAGCCCAGCGAATCTGATTCTTCATCAGTAGAGTGTGGATACTGGGCATGGATGCTCTTTCTAGGACTTCAGTGTCTGGAATCTTGTCTTGCCATTTAATCTTCAGTAGCTTCCTTAGGCAGACTGTGTGGAAGTGGTTTAATTTCCTAGCGTGTCGCTGATAAACAGTCCAGGTGTCACAAGCATATAGCAGTGTGGATAATACAACTGCTTTGTAGACTTTTAGCTTTGTTTGCAGGCTTATTCCAGTTCTGTCCCATACATTCTTGTACAGTCTGCCAAAGGCCGCACTGGCCTTGTAGATTCTTGCATTCACTTCGTCATCAATTGTGGCAGCTTGTGACACAGTGCTGCCAAGATAGGTGAATTTGTCCACAACACTTAGTCTATGATCATTCACTTTTATATTCGGCACAGTGTGATTATTCCCTGGAGCTGGCTGGTACATAACTACAGTCTTCTCCAAGTTGATATTGAGCCCAAAGTTGGCACAGGCATGTGAGAAAGCTGAAACATTATGTTGCATGTCCGCCTCTGAGTTGGCGTACAGAGCGCAATCATCAGCAAACAGGAGCTCTCTGACGGTGTCGCTGTTAATTTTGGTTTTAGCTTTTAGCCTTCTGAGATTGAGTAACTTTCCATCCATACGGTAGTTGATGTCTATTCCAATGTCGTCGTTCTCGAAGGCATTCATCAGCATGGCTGAAAACATGAGGCTGAACAGTGTTGGTGCCAGGACACATCTAGCTCCATTGGTGACAGGAAAGGGTTCAGACAGTTCGCCATTTTCCTGTACTCTTGCCTGCATGCCATCATGAAATAGCCGCACTATTTGGACAAACTTTCGTGGACAGCCATATTTTGCCATAATCTTCCACAGTCCTTCTCTGCTGACTGTATCAAAAGCCTTGGTAAGGTCAATGAAAGTGGAGAACATTTCGCAGTTCTGTTCCTGACATTTCTCTTGCAGCTGCCTTGCAGCGAAAATCATGTCAACTGTTCCACGTTCTTTTCTGAAGCCACACTGACTCTCAGGAAGAAGACCTTGATCGAGATGGGCTGTGAGGCGATTGAGAAGAATTCTGGCGAGTATCTTCCCTGTAATTGAAAGCAAGGAGATGCCTCGGTGGTTGTCACAGGATTGGCGGTTTCCTTTACGTTTGTAAAGGTGGACTATTGACGCGTCCTTGAAATCTTGTGGCATGGTCTCGTTCACCCATATGTTTGTAAAGACTTGGTGAAGCTGCTCTGTTAGGACCGGCCCACCTGCCTTGTATATCTCTGCTGGGATGGAGTCAGGGCCAGGTGCCTTGCCGCTGGAGAGTTGCTGGATGGCTTCGTTTACTTCCACTATGGTTGGCAGGTCATCAAGTGTCTCAGTGGTAGGAACTTGAGGAAGGAAGTTGATGGTTTCATCATCGAAGAAGGAAGTTGCATTTAAGATGTTGCTGAAATGCTCTGCCCAGCGTTGAAGGATTTCTTTCTTATCGGTGATCAATGTTCCCCCATCTGCACTGAGGAGGGGAACTATGCCTGGTGATGTAGGACCATAGACCGCTTTCAGTGAGTCGTAGAAGTTTTTCATATCATGTCTGTCAGCAAAGCCCTGAATTTCATCAGCTTTGCTGCTCAGTCAGGAGTCCCGCATGTGCCGAAGTTTCTGCTGCACTACTCTCTGAATGTTCTTGAAGGCATCTTTTTTTATGTTGACTTTGGGTGATATATGACGTTGGATGAAGAATGACTTGCGCGATTACTTGGATTAAAGTGAGGAAGAGTTGCGCAATTCGTCGACCTCACTCTCTCGCCTGAGTCCATCTGAGTCCAGTGGCAAGACAAGTCAAGACGACTGGAGACGAATACAGGTGCAGTGGATGACCAGGGCGCTCTACGTGCCTTGCCGTGCTCATTACGTTCCACAACGCTTTGCAGGTAAACGCCGTCTTGCCCGTTGAATCAGGAATGATTTCTTCCGCGCAGTCTGCCGAATCCTGTCTTCACATGCTGGGTAGGCATACCCTAGTTTACCTCTTGGTTTGACACCAAATCGGCTACCCGCGCCTGGTTTAGCCAGCCTCTCACAGCTGTTGCCCGGGGGGGGGGTGGCCGCTGTCGCATGCTGACAGCTACTAGGAGCCACAGGCACGAGCTGGGTGTCAGGCTTGGACCAGTGGGGGTGGGTCCTGAAAAGGACATGAGAGTCATCCTCACCAAAGGTGCTACCAATGCCTGACACCCCAGCTTTATGCTAGAAACAAGACGTATAGCGCGGTTTTGAAGCGAACACAGTCGTTTCAAATTAGATTTAGGGCAACCATCCCAGACTGTGGAACAATAATCGAGATGTGATTGGATATAGGATGCATAGAATATTTTTCGTGTGCTTTCATCCAAAAAGTGCTGAATTTTAGCAAGTTGGTAAACTTTTTGTGCTATTCTCTTGGTAAGGACGTGAACATGAGAGCTCCAGTTTAAATGTCTGTCAATTAAAAGACTTAATGTTTTATGTTCATTTACATTAATTATGGGTAACGTGTACACGTGAAGCTCGAGCGGTGTTCCAGTTATGGCTAGGGTCTGTAGTTTTTGTCTGGTCGTTATTAGCATGGATTTGGTTTTGTCGATGTTAATTAACATGCGGTTTTCATTGCTCCATCTACTAAGGTTGTCTAGTTCGTTTTGTAAAGAGCTTTCTAAGTCACTAAGTCTCTCTTGACTGGTGTATATAGTGCAGTGGTCCGCAAATAGGTCACACGAAGTATTGAGGTATAAAGGAAGATCGTTAATATACACTGCAAAAAGCAGCGGACCTAGTATTCAGCCCTGAGGCACACCAATATTAAGTTGTGTGGGTCTTGATAGACAGTTATTGAAGGACACTACTTGTTGTCTGTCAGATAAAAATGACGTAATTAGGTTCACCATATTGGTGCTAGTCTTCATTTGTTTTAATTTTCTAATTAAAATATCATGATCTACCATATCAAAGGCTTTTTTAAAGTCTACAAATACTGCTCCACAAATGTCATTGTTGATACAAAGATGCCAGTTATCGGTCATTTTTGTAAGGGCACTATGGCAAGAATATATAGGTCGAAACCCAGATTGACTGTCAATTATTAGATCGTTGTTAATTAAATGATGTAGTGTTATTTTATGTATGTGTTTTTCTAATGGCTTTAATAGCGACAATAGTAAGGAAATAGGTCTATAATTACCCAAGACGCAATTATCAGTTGAGCCATTTTTAAGTAGAGGATAAACTTTAGCAACTTTAAAGGCAGATGGAAAGTAGGTTTTGGACAGACACTGGTTATATATGAAAGTTAAGGACTCGCTAATAATTGGTGCAGCTACCCGAAGAATTCTATTACTGATACCATCTAGGCCTTCTGAATTTGTTGCTTTGAGATTTGAGAGATATTTATATACTTCTGCAACAGACATCAAGGGAACCTCAGAGGGAATATTTCTAGAGCACTTCCCTTCACAGAATGATGACAGTGAACTTAAATTACATACTGAGTCTGGTATTGAGGACTTTAGATTCTCTATTTCTGATTGAAAGAAGTAACTGAAATCCTCGCATGTTATAGTGTTTGGTATTGCTGACTTTGAAGAGTGTTTCTTGTTGGTTAGCGAGTTAATAGCCTTCCATATATTTGTGTTATTTGATTTATCTACAATGCAATAATTCACTATCATTGAATGTAAGAAAGAGAGTGTTGAAGTGCTATATAGAACCTGGTTTGCTAAATGGCTGTGAATCTTGGAATGTAAAAGAACAAATTAAGAAGACTTAGGAAGCAACAGAGATCTGGTTCATGATACGAATTCTGCGAATTCCTTGGACTGCCAAAGAAACTAACAACGACTGCCTGAAAAAGGCTTATGAAACTAGAACATTATATACAACAGTAAGAAAGAGACAAACAACATTTTTTGGTCATGTGATGAGAAGAGAGGCATTGGGGAACATCGTGACAACTGAAAAGATCGAGGGGAAGAGAGGCAAAGGCAGACCAAGAGAAATGATGCTAGATGGATTGAGACGGTGGAATGGAGGAACATTACCAGCAGAGTTGACCAAGAAACCAAAGACCGAGATCATGAACGGCTACGCCAGCCGGCATGGCACTTGATGATGATGATTCCAGAACACAGCAAACGAAGTTTCCATTATATAAATCTTCATCAGGGGCGGGACAACACACATAGGTCTAAAGAAAAAACATAAATGTGAGGCCAAACAGTCAGATATGAATATATATCTGACAGTGTGCACACTTTTTGCCACACATTTCTTATCTGGCACTTTTAACAGCTTCATTGGACTCAACCTTTGTAGAAAAAGAGCTCCTTTCAAAACCGAAATGAACTCAACTTGTGTGCCATCTTGACAGCGAAGGAGTTGGGTTTTAATATTATTTTATAATTGTATTTTTTCCCCTTTAGATCTGTTTGTGTTGTCCCGTCCCTGATAACGATTTAACTATGACACTAACACCCCTTTTTGTTGGAACCACATTTAAATCCAGACAAAAGCGCCTTTAAGTATATTACTCCGTCTGCTATTGTGTCTTCAACAATCAATCCTTCATAAACAATCTTCACATAATCTCTTCACCACACTTAAACTCAAGCACTTTTTAATATGTTATTAGAGGACAAACTCCATGGCGAGATCAACGACCTTAAGGTAACTTCTTCTTTATTTGCATTCATTCATACTGGCATTTTGAGGTGAACACAGAAGATGGGGATAAAGAATAAGAAATATAAAAGCAGCTAATGCAGACATGACACGTATCAGCTCCGCAAGATGCTTTCTTGTTGATTACCATGCACGCCACCATCCTAAGTCTTTAAAATGCATCCTTCACACAGATTACCTCGAAGGGTCAAGAAACACAGGCTGTTTATTTTTCATCGATAAGTTTAACAGGGTTTAAAGGTAGGAGATTTAACTTCATTGCACGGCGTACTAGCCCACAAGATTTGATCTCAATCAGTGTAGTGGCCTGCCGAAAGTGTCAGACAGAACACGAACTCTCACGTGCCAGGGCATGCGGGTGTCCAAGGAAATGAGAAGGCTGCCGGGCTTGCAGGTAAGGCTACTGTGGAGGGCGGAGGAGCCATGGACCAGGCTGATATAGTGAATGCTCTACGAGAAGTAAGACGTTTGCGCGAACCAAGTGAATCTACAACCATGGTCAGACTGTTAGAACATGTGAGTAGTTATCAGTTATCACTTATCAGTTATCAGTTGGGGTATCTTCATTGCACTCCGACAGGTACATAGGTGCTCAGATCCCCCCCCCCCCCAGCATAAGCATCAGCTTTCGGTGGCTAATAGTGCCAGTTCTGTGTTGGTTAACGAGGCACCTCGTTTTCCCGATGTACCTCTCGCGTCTGGCCGTGCCGATTCTTACTCCCAAGTCTTTCATCCTGGACAGCGATGTGGATTCACTGACTTCAAAGTCTTCTGTTCTCGACGTGTCTTTAAGGACGTTAATTACACCGGCACGATCCATGGGCTGGCCATCTGCAGGGGGTGCAGAGCCAGCCAATTTATCAGCTCGTTCATTTCCCTCGACTCCCACATGTCCCGGGACAAAGATGAAGGTGACTTTACGGACAACAGACTTCCTCAGCGACTCAGTCCACTGTCTACGTACAGATCCAGCTTCGACCTTCCGAATCATGCTCATTGAATCACTTAGTATAGACACGTTGGTATAATGCTGTGATTCTTCTTCTTCTTCTTTTCGTTCATACGGAGTGTTTTTTTCAGATGTGATTGCGGTGTGTCTGTTATGCGCCCTTGGGTCGAAACCCGTAGGCCAACACATCCGGCTACAGCGTGCTTTTTTGACCAGGTAGCATTCCTGGGAGACTCACTTTTGTGGTGCCATCTACAACCCAGCTGGCCAAGTTGGAACGGTCGAAGGCAAAGGTCATCCCTCAAAGGAAGGCAGGGACAGTCCATAGCATTTTCCGCCATCCAAGGTTGCTTCCATAGTTGCAGGGCCGACACATAGCGCCCTGGTGCTGGGCTCACCTAGGGAATCCTGCTCATGGCTGCTTTAAATCCTCACTTCAATATATTGGTCATTTCGTTTGCCCCGGGCCATTCCCGCACAAACCAGACAGGTTTGCAGACGATATCCACTCAGCGAGTTTTCGGACATGTGCTTGTCGTTGCGCCCGTCAGAGCTGTTCCAGGCACGACAGACATTCGGAAAACTACCTAGTCAGAGCTGTTCCGAACAAGAGCGGCATTCGGAAACTAGGTAGTCAGAGCTGTTCCTAGCACGAGAGACATTCGGACGAGACATTTCACTCGGACGTAATTGCGTAGTGTCAATTTTAAGTTTGCCACCCGTAGGACGACACTTCCGACTTCCGGCGGGCATTTTTTAAATGAGGTTAGCCTTCCTCTGGTTTCGAGGCACGTTAGACTGTTGTGATGTCGCCAACATCTCAGCTGGTCAAGATAGAACGATCAACGACATCGCGGTCGGCCCTCAAGGGAAGGCAGGGGCAGACCATGGGCCTATCCAAGGCTATCCAAGGAGGCTTCCATAATTGCAGAGTCGGCGCATATTGCTCTGAGACTGGGCTCACCCGAGGAATTGCCACGTCCTGCTCATGGCTGCTTTAGTTCCTCACTTCCATGTGTTGGGCATATCGCTTGCCACTGGTCGCTCAAGCACACACCAGGAGCGGTCAGACTGCGAGCGACATCCACTCGGTAAGCTTTTGCTTTTGACTTCGGACCACGCAATAGGTTCGCTCGCCGTGCGTTCCATTTCGCGTCATTGAGACGTGCTTCCACTTTTGTCTACACTCTCTATGAGTTAGATACAGACAGTTTTCGTAACCATTTCCTTCGACTGGGGCACTTTTCTGACTTTTTGTACTCGCTTACGAGGTAGGCTACATGTGCTGCCGGCTCAGCACCTTACCTTCGTGCAGCAGTGAACGAGAAACGGCCAGGCTCTCTCATCCGGGAATCCCTCATATCCCCCAGCTGAGAGCCTTCGAACATGTATCAGACCTGAGCATGTAGCTTGCTAAGTATCTCGCCCCTATTTTTCGGTAGGTGGGTATCGGCCCGGCTCTCAGATCCGAGGGTTTGTGGCTGCCACAGCCCTCGACAGGGAGCCTTAAGAGTTTTGTCCGGACCAAGAACTTCTGCCTTCGTACACCTGATTTAAATTTTTGACTGCTATCCTCAGTCTAACCTGCAGAGCAGCAGGTTGTGTCTCTCTTAGTCTGGTCCCTATCCCATAAGCTGTCCGATATGTAGTTTTTCATCCATCGGCAAGCAAATGGGGTCGATGGGACACGCAAGCTCCCCCACCACGGCAAGGTGGAGACACATCGGGGGAGGCTGTGATTCTAGCCATAGGAAAGCCTGTGTTACTGCCATCACCTCCATCGTCATGCTGCTCGTGGGCATAGTGTGGGCACCACTGTTTTCTTGGATGGTTCGGCCCGCTGAACGGGCTGTAAATGCCCATGCACTTCTCTGCTGCTTTACAACAGATCCATCTGTATAGATGAGGACTTGGGGGTTGTCTGCACTCATTGATGATCGCGTTGACCTCTGCATTGACAGTGGCAGGATGTGAGTAGTATTCTCATCCATTATGCTTCTGTGAGTTGTCTAGTGTATCTATTCTTTCTACTTCTTTATGTTCTCAAGTGTGTCTATTCTAACTACTTTTATCTGTTGTCTAGTGTGTCTATTTTATCAACTTCTTTCTGTTGTCTACTCCGTCCCTTTCTATCTACTTCTTTCTGTTTTCTAGTCTCTCTCCTTCTATCTACTTGTTTCTGTTATCTAGTCTCTCTCCTTCTATCTACTTCTTTCTGTTTTCTAGTCTCTCTCCTTCTATCTACTTGTTTCTGTTATCTAGTCTCTCTCCTTCTATCTACTTCTTTCTGTTATCTAGTCTCTCTCCTTCTATCTACTTCTTTCTGTTTTCTAGTCTCTCTCCTTCTATCTACTTCTTTCTGTTTTCTAGTCTCTCTCCTTCTATCTACTTGTTTCTGTTTTCTAGTCTCTCTCCTTCTATCTACTTCTTTCTGTTTTCTAGTCTCTCTCCTTCTATCTACTTCTTTCTGTTTTCTAGTCTCTCTCCTTCTATCTACTTGTTTCTGTTATCTAGTCTCTCTCCTTCTATCTACTTCTTTCTGTTTTCCAGTCTCTCTCCTTCTATCTACTTCTTTCTGTTTTCCAGTCTCTCTCCTTCTATCTACTTCTTTCTGTTTTCCAGTCTCTCTCCTTCTATCTACTTCTTTCTGTTATCTAGTCTCTCTCCTTCTATCTACTTCTTTCTGTTATCTAGTCTCTCTCCTTCTATCTACTTCTTTCTGTTATCTAGTCTCTCTCCTTCTATCTACTTCTTTCTGTTATCTAGTCTCTCTCCTTCTATCTACTTCTTTCTGTTTTCCAGTCTCTCTCCTTCTATCTACTTCTTTCTGTTTTCCAGTCTCTCTCCTTCTATCTACTTCTTTCTGTTTTCCAGTCTCTCTCCTTCTATCTACTTCTTTCTGTTTTCCAGTCTCTCTCCTTCTATCTACTTCTTTCTGTTTTCCAGTCTCTCTCCTTCTATCTACTTCTTTCTGTTTTCCAGTCTCTCTCCTTCTATCTACTTCTTTCTGTTTTCCAGTCTCTCTCCTTCTATCTACTTCTTTCTGTTATCTAGTCTCTCTCCTTCTATCTACTTGTTTCTGTTATCCAGTCTCTCTCCTTCTATCTACTTCTTTCTGTTTTCCAGTCTCTCTCCTGCTATCTACTTCTTTCTGTTTTCCAGTCTCTCTCCTTCTATCTACTTCTTTCTGTTTTCCAGTCTCTCTCCTTCTATCTACTTCTTTCTGTTATCTAGTCTCTCTCCTTCTATCTACTTCTTTCTGTTATCTAGTCTCTCTCCTTCTATCTACTTCTTTCTGTTATCTAGTCTCTCTCCTTCTATCTACTTCTTTCTGTTTTCTAGTCTCTCTCCTTCTATCTACTTGTTTCTGTTTTCTAGTCTCTCTCCTTCTATCTACTTCTTTCTGTTATCTAGTCTCTCTCCTTCTATCTACTTCTTTCTGTTTTCTAGTCTCTCTCCTTCTATCTACTTCTTTCTGTTATCTAGTCTCTCTCCTTCTATCTACTTCTTTCTGTTTTCTAGTCTCTCTCCTTCTATCTACTTGTTTCTGTTTTCTAGTCTCTCTCCTTCTATCTACTTGTTTCTGTTATCTAGTCTCTCTCCTTCTATCTACTTCTTTCTGTTATCTAGTCTCTCTCCTTCTATCTACTTCTTTCTGTTTTCTAGTCTCTCTCCTTCTATCTACTTGTTTCTGTTTTCTAGTCTCTCTCCTTCTATCTACTTGTTTCTGTTTTCTAGTCTCTGTCCTTCTATCTACTTCTTTCTGTTTTCTAGTCTCTCTCCTTCTATCTACTTGTTTCTGTTTTCTAGTCTCTCTCCTTCTATCTACTTGTTTCTGTTTTCTAGTCTCTCTCCTTCTATCTACTTGTTTCTGTTTTCTAGTCTCTCTCCTTCTATCTACTTGTTTCTGTTTTCTAGTCTCTCTCCTTCTATCTACTTGTTTCTGTTTTCTAGTCTCTCTCCTTCTATCTACTTCTTTCTGTTTTCTAGTCTCTCTCCTTCTATCTACTTGTTTCTGTTTTCTAGTCTCTCTCCTTCTATCTACTTCTTTCTGTTATCTAGTCTCTCTCCTTCTATCTACTTGTTTCTGTTATCTAGTCTCTCTCCTTCTATCTACTTCTTTCTGTTCTCTAGTCTCTCTCCTTCTATCTACTTCTTTCTGTTTTCTAGTCTCTCTCCTTCTATCTACTTGTTTCTGTTTTCTAGTCTCTCTCCTTCTATCTACTTGTTTCGGTTTTCTAGTCTCTCTCCTTCTATCTACTTGTTTCTGTTTTCTAGTCTCTCTCCTTCTATCTACTTGTTTCTGTTATCTAGTCTCTCTCCTTCTATCTACTTGTTTCTGTTATCTAGTCTCTCTCCTTCTATCTACTTGTTTCTGTTTTCTAGTCTGTCCCCTTCTATCTACTTGTTTCTGTTTTCTAGTCTGTCCCCTTCTGTCTACTTGTTTCTGTTTTCTAGTCTGTCCCCTTCTATCTACTTCTTTCTGTTTTCTAGTCTCTCTCCTTCTATCTACTTGTTTCTGTTATCTAGTCTCTCTCCTTCTATCTACTTCTTTCTGTTTTCTAGTCTCTCTCCTTCTATCTACTTGTTTCTGTTTTCTAGTCTCTCTCCTTCTATCTACTTCTTTCTGTTATCTAGTCTCTCTCCTTCTATCTACTTCTTTCTGTTTTCTAGTCTCTCTCCTTCTATCTACTTGTTTCTGTTTTCTAGTCTCTCTCCTTCTATCTACTTCTTTCTGTTATCTAGTCTCTCTCCTTCTATCTACTTGTTTCTGTTTTCTAGTCTGTCCCCTTCTATCTACTTGTTTCTGTTTTCTAGTCTGTCCCCTTCTGTCTACTTGTTTCTGTTTTCTAGTCTCTCTCCTTCTATCTACTTGTTTCTGTTTTCTAGTCTGTCCCCTTCTGTCTACTTGTTTCTGTTTTCTAGTCTCTCTCCTTCTATCTACTTGTTTCTGTTTTCTAGTCTCTCTCCTTCTATCTACTTGTTTCTGTTTTCTAGTCTCTCTCCTTCTATCTACTTGTTTCTGTTTTCTAGTCTCTCTCCTTCTATCTACTTCTTTCTGTTTTCTAGTCTCTCTCCTTCTATCTACTTCTTTCTGTTTTCTAGTCTCTCTCCTTCTATCTACTTCTTTCTGTTTTCTAGTCTCTCTCCTTCTATCTACTTGTTTCTGTTTTCTAGTCTCTCTCCTTCTATCTACTTGTTTCTGTTTTCTAGTCTGTCTCCTTCTATCTACTTCTTTCTGTTTTCTAGTCTCTCTCCTTCTATCTACTTCTTTCTGTTATCTAGTCTCTCTCCTTCTATCTACTTCTTTCTGTTTTCTAGTCTCTCTCCTTCTATCTACTTGTTTCTGTTTTCTAGTCTCTCTCCTTCTATCTACTTGTTTCTGTTTTCTAGTCTCTCTCCTTCTATCTACTTCTTTCTGTTTTCTAGTCTCTCTCCTTCTATCTACTTGTTTCTATTTTCTAGTCTCTCTCCTTCTATCTACTTGTTTCTGTTTTCTAGTCTGTCCCCTTCTGTCTACTTCTTTCTGTTATCTAGTCTCTCTCCTTCTGTCTACTTGTTTCTGTTTTCTAGTCTCTCTCCTTCTATCTACTTGTTTCTGTTATCTAGTCTCTCTCCTTCTATCTACTTCTTTCTGTTTTCTAGTCTCTCTCCTTCTATCTACTTGTTTCTGTTTTCTAGTCTCTCTCCTTCTATCTACTTGTTTCTGTTTTCTAGTCTGTCCCCTTCTATCTACTTCTTTCTGTTTTCTAGTCTCTCTCCTTCTATCTACTTCTTTCTGTTATCTAGTCTCTCTCCTTCTATCTACTTCTTTCTGTTTTCTAGTCTCTCTCCTTCTATCTACTTGTTTCTGTTTTCTAGTCTGTCCCCTTCTATCTACTTCTTTCTGTTTTCTAGTCTCTCTCCTTCTATCTACTTCTTTCTGTTATCTAGTCTCTCTCCTTCTATCTACTTGTTTCTGTTTTCTAGTCTGTCCCCTTCTATCTACTTCTTTCTGTTATCTAGTCTCTCTCCTTCTATCTACTTCTTTCTGTTTTCTAGTCTGTCCCCTTCTATCTACTTCTTTCTGTTATCTAGTCTCTCTCCTTCTATCTACTTCTTTCTGTTATCTAGTCTCTCTCCTTCTATCTACTTCTTTCTGTTTTCTAGTCTGTCCCCTTCTATCTACTTCTTTCTGTTTTCTAGTCTCTCTCCTTCTATCTACTTCTTTCTGTTATCTAGTCTCTCTCCTTCTATCTACTTCTTTCTGTTATCTAGTCTCTCTCCTTCTATCTACTTGTTTCTGTTTTCTAGTCTCTCTCCTTCTATCTACTTGTTTCTGTTGTATAATGCTGATTTACAGTGCAGTTTTCATGTTTGGAAAAAGGAAACTGTCACTCGGTGCCAAGAGTTTCCGAACATGAAAAATCTACTTGGAGGATATACTTTGTCCAACGTCCAGCACTTGGAGGACATACTTTATCCAATTCCCAGCACTTGGAGGACATACTTTATCCAATGCCTAGCACTTGGGTGACATACTTTGTCCTACACCCAGCACTTGGAGGACATACTTTATCCAATTCCCAGCACTTGGAGGACATACTTTGTCCAACGTCCAGCACTTGGAGGACATACTTTATCCAGCACCCAGCACTTGGAGGACATACTTTGTCCAACGTCCAGCACTTGGAGGACATAATTTATCCAATTCCCAGCACTTGGAGGACATACTTTGTCCACCTCCCAGCACTTGGAGGACATACTTTGTCCACCTCCCAGCACTTGGAGGACATACTTTGTCCTACACCCAGCACTTGGAGGACATACTTTGTCCTACACCCAGCACTTGAAGGACATACTTTGTCCTACACCCAGCACTTGGAGGACATACTTTGTCCTACACCCAGCACTTGGAGGACATGAGGACATACTTTGTCCAACGTCCTGCACTAGAGAGCTGAACTGAAGACACTGTCCAAACCAGGAGGAGGCCTTCTACATTCAGGGGATCAGACTGGTGAAGGATAGACGGAAGGAGTGCATCGCCTTGAGAGTGTGAATAAGTAAAGAAAGACTAAACTTCACACCATCTTCCAGGTCCGTGCCTTGAAGCTTTCATTAAAATAACATGTTGCATACCCTTTGCAAGACGTTGCCACCAACTATAGGTTGAATTTCTAGGAAAGTTTACGTTCAGTAGTTTGTCATTGTTTTCTGAACGTTAAGTCCAGTTGATCGGTGTAGATAATTAAACTACTACCAGCGCACATGAAGTTTAAGAGTGAGGGATCTTAATCTTTGGCCCACACTGACATTTGACGCCTTCATACTGAAGTGAACATATTTGTCCACCAACTCCCGTACACAAACCGTGTTCCAGGCCCGTGCCTTGACGCCTTCATTAAAATAATATGCTGCATACCCTTTGCAAGACGTGCCACCAACCACAGGTTGAATTGCTAGGCAAGTTTACGTTCAGTAGCTTGTCATTGTTTTCTGAACGTTAAGTCCAATTGATCGGTGTAGATAATTAAACTACTACCAGCGCACATGAAGTTTAAAAATGAGCGCTCTTAACCTTTGGCCCTACTAAATTTGACGCCTTCATACTAAAGTGAAAATATTTGTCCACCGACTCCCGTACACAAATCAATATTGTAAATTGTCTCTATCCAAAATTGTATCGATTGGAGTTTACCTCAGCGTCCAACAGCTTGCTGTGGGACAGTGTGTTGAAAATAGTCCCACTTGCGTCTGTGGCTAAGTGGTAGAACACCACTATCCAGCATATAAAGTTGAAAATCAGCCTGCTGTGCTTTGATTTTTAACATTGGTTTCATCGTCGGTTGTTCAGACAGCAACGGCGGACTAAGACTACTGAAATTAAAATTACCTAGATAAATCACAAAGAGCCAAATCAGCTGGGGTTGATTGCGACGTTATGTAAAACACATGCAACTAATATAACAAAAGTAGTCACATAGCAGATACGACCGTTGGGGTGTACAATGTTAGTACAGTCGTCTTGACTTGTCTTGCCATTGGATTCAGATGGACTCAGGCGAGAGAGTGTGGTCGACGAATTGCGCAACTCTTCCACACTTTAATCCAATTCATCGAGCAAGTCATTCTTCATCACACATGCCAGATCACACGAACTTTTTACGGCGAGCTGCGTTGTGGTGAACGCTCGCAAAGCGGTCAGAGGAAACTCTTTAAAGACACTCTGAAGATCTCACTAAAAGCTTTTGGAATTCATCGTGAAACTTGGGAGACTGCTGCCAAAGACCGAAATTCGCGGCGTACATCATTACGCAAGGGTGCAGTCACTTGTGAAGCAAACAATGCAAGAGCTGTGTGGGAAAAAAGGCCGGACAGAAAAACTACTGCAGGAGATCCTCCTCCTGGAACGTCAAACATTCTTTTCCCACATTGTCAAAGAACATTTCGAGCCACAATAGGCCTTACAAGCCATTTTAGAACTCACGGCTCCATACTTTCAACCCCACTGGATGAAGTGAATGGTCATCATCATTCTTGATGGGAAAAACAACACAATGTTAGACCTTCACATATTCTAGGTGATGGCATGATGAGGTGGAGTGACCAATTCCCTTCCTCGCTGTCTTACTTCCCCGGGCAAGAAACTTATGAAATTTGCCTGGAACCTGTTTTGTTAGGATGGGTCGACCCATGAGATGTACTGGTAGGGAAAATACTCCTGTCTTTGCATGATGGCTTTGTGCTAAGAGATGAGCGAAGTGTCCAGGGTTTATGGCGAAGGTTCGAGTACGGTGTTTGGTGCAGGAGAGCCTGGCATATGATACCACAATATCTAGTGAGAGAATTAATGTGCCGGCTGGAGTATAAACAGTAATTGCAACTGACGCATAAAGTATGATGAGAAAGGTGAAGACAGACATGCTTCGGGCAGTGTGGTAGACTTCTATTCAACAATAACAAACAGAGGGCATTTACTGGATTTTTCCCCAGCGGACAGATTGGCTGGGTCTGCACTGCTTGATTCCAATCACACAACAAATTAATAAACAAATCAACCGACCAATAAACCAGCCACCAAGCCAACCAGTCAAGGAATCAGTCAACTAATCAACCTATCACTCAACCAGTTTACTACCCAATCAGCCAAACGACATACTCGTATGGTGGGAAACGAGCAGGCGGACAGATTGGCTGGTGTCAATCAACCAACAAATGTATCAATCAATCAACCATCCAACCAACAAATTAACCCACCGATATACCAGCCACCCAGCTAACCAGTTAACCAACCACTTAACCAACCAACCAATCAATTAACAAATCAACCAACCAATCAATCTCCCATCCAATCCACCAACTAACCAATCACCCAACCAATCACCCATCCAATCCAACAACTAACCAATCACCCAACCAATCACCCAACCAATCAATCACTCAACCAAATATCTAACCAATCAACGAACCAACCAATCACCCAACCAAATACCCAATCAATCAACCATCCAACAAATCACCCAACCAAATACCCAATCAATAAACCAACCATTCAACCAACCAATCACCCAACCAATCACCCAACCAAATACCCAACCAATCCACCAAGTAACCAATCCACCAACCAACCAATCACTCAACCAAGTACCCAACCAATGCACTAACCAACCAATCACTCAAGCAAATATCCAACCAACCAATAAACCAACCATCCAATCAATCAATCAATCAATCATTGAGCAAAATATGCGACCGCCGCAGTAAACCTATCAAAGATAACGTTTATCAGTTGACCATTGCCCACTCTCTCACTTACCCCGTGATTGGAATACGAGAAATATGAGTGCTATCCACACCATCATCATTTTCCACTGTTGACTTGGAGCTTCGTAAGGAGGAACAGTTGATATTCTAACGCCCGGTGGGTAAATAAACAGTTAGTATAAAACCCTTGTACACACCCCAAGGTACGTCGGACATGCATATTTTATAGAACAATCGGCAGTTCCTGGTGGTGATGTGTTCAGTATCAAGCCGGCCGACTTTACTGCCCAAGACCCCATTTACTGCCCAAGTTCCCATTATGCTTGCTTGCTTGTGTTCGTTGGCTTGAGCTCCAACGCAAAGTCCTGTATGTCGGATGAAGGCATCCTGTTGTCCAACATCAGTGTGATGTCATACAGGACCTGAGTTTTGCGTGAGTATCCGTTGTCCCATGTCTGGCTTATTGGTTTGCAGACTGGTGGTTCCTCGCCGTACAGGCAGACACTCTCCGACTTCGGAGGAATCGGCGATCCTATTGACCTTAGCCAGGACCCCGAAGGGACCTGTTGCCCAGGACGCTCGACGAGGACGCGTCAATAGGTCTTGGCCAGTATATAACCCGGCCCTGGTGCCTTGGAAACACCTCTGCGTCCCCTATGGTACACTGACTATGGTACTCATTGTCGACTGGGCCGATCTGGGAATCCAGATCAGTGTTGTAAAATCAAATTCCGATCAGCTGTAGATCGAACCCCTGACCACCACTGCAGCATGCGAGTGTCCATCCATTATGCTACCACGGCGTCCGAAGGGAATCGCTCAGTAGTGTCATTCTGTGTGCTTGTATAATGTCTGTGATGTTGTCACTCCATTTTCTTCTCGGGCGTCCTCGTATTAGATCTCTTTTGATGTAGCCCCAGTGCTGGTAGTTGATGGTGTTGCATTCTAACTAGATGGCCTAACCATTTAATCTTCTGCTTTTCAATATATGTGGGACAAGGTTTTGATCCCACTGTCTGTCTGATAACAGCATTTCTAAGTCAGTCTCGGGTGGTTAAGTTGGCAGCTCTTCTCGGGCACCCCATCTTGCTGGTGTTGATTTTGCTCATGTGTGATTTTCATAATCCCCACATATGACATTGGTATCATTGGGTTGTATGATTGCGCCAGTTATTATCAGTCGCTTTGCGGACATGGATATTTGGATGTGTCAATTTTGGTGTCTGTTGATTTATTGATATATAAGAATACTTGCTTGTTTATATTTGATTCCGATGTCGGTCTATTCTGCCATCCTCCGAGGTCATGCTTCTTAGATATGTAAATTATTTAACTTGCTCCTGAGGTGTACTATTTATCTGTACATCTATTTTATCAGGAGATCTGCTAACACGCATTACTTCCGTTTTGATTGTAATTATATTCATATTGTGTCGTCTGCATGTTGAACTCGGCTTATTAATATGATTTTCCAGTTTGCCATCGTCGCCGCAAAACAGGCACTGATCGTCTGCAAAAAAGAAAAAGTAAATTTAGTGTGGATGGGTCTGTTCTTTTGTTTACTGTAAGGACTTCGACATTTTGCGTATCAATTCTGCCAAGACCCGGAGTACGACAAGGTTGTGTCCTGTCCCCTCTCTTGTTCATAATCTATATAGACAGCACATGTAAAGAAACCAGCCTCGTAGAGACTACAAGAACACTGCATGACGAACAGAACATAGAAGAAGAACCAACGGCAAATTACACCATTGAAGAGCTCTTTTTTTTTGGGACTGTCACAAACTCTTTTGTACCACACAAAGATTGGTTGTTGTCTAGGGTCTAATGTTTCTACTATCTCACTGCAGAGTAGAAGCTGAGCTTTCCACCTGTTTCACACCACAAGTCACCACCGCATCACACATCCACCAGTCAGTGAACAAGAGTTAATTTGCGCACATCAATTCATCCTAATTGAACACTTCGAATAACACTGCCTCTCAAGGCCTACTTAATATCCTCCAACACGACAGTTGTACTACTAGCCTCTCTCCAGGCCCGAATTAACTCGATCCACCCACTCTGGATCTAAGCCTCTGCTAACTATCCGACCCTCTCTATGGCTAGGCTTCAATACACTATGTCTGCTGATAACCGGGCTCAGTCTTTAATCCTTAGTCTCAGAATTCCCATCACTGAAAACCCACAGGGCAGAGTTCTATCACTAACTCCCCTATCATTCACTTTGCAGACCACGGACCTACACTTGTCTGGTCCTGACACTCAACTGTCCATCCGACAGTCCATCCGACAGTCGGGACAGTCAACTGTCCCAAAACGATCCGACCCTCTCTCGGTCTCAACTTCAACTTCAACTGTCCCCAGTCAATGTTTTCCACTGTCTTTTACCCTTTCTTTGCAGCCCTCTCCCCCACACCTCTCCCCGTTTATCTTCTTATATTTTCTTTCCGGTGAATGCCCTTTCACCCCGTGAACTTGTTTATATTGTACTGACACTCACCTAAATGTCAATGACCCTAGGCATGTGTCAGGGACTATCAAGCACAAATAGCAAAATCAGAAGCAGAATTACAATACCACATTAATAGTCTAAACGAAGTGTGCATGGAACATAAAATGAAAATTAGCCCCAGTAAAACAGAGTTAATGACTATAACCAAAGAAGAAAAGACAACAGAGAACACCCCCTTGAAACAAGTAAAGGACTTCAAGTACTTTTGAAGTATAATATCATCAAATGGCAAATCAGAAGACGAGATTGAAAGTAGATGCAATAAGGCAAACCAACTCATTGGACACATGGCACCAATACTAAAGAACAAACATGTGTCAATAGTTATTAAGAAAGCACTCTACAGCACAATCTTCCAACCAACTCTATGCTACCAATGCCAAACCTGGGCAATGATAGAAAAAGAGACAAGAAAAATCACCACAACAGAAAGGAGATTCATGAGAAGAATACTCTATCAAGAAGAGAGAAAATCAGAAATCCAGAAATCAGGACTTAAGTGAGGGGGGGGGGGGGGGGGCTATAGCTGCGCTGGATTTTATTAGAAGTCAAATGGTTTGGCCGTGTAATTAGGTTACCAACTAACGGTATACCACAACAAGTAATCATGTGCAGACTAGATGGAAGCAGAGGAAGAGACCGACCACGTAAAGGATGGACAGAGGGAATAGCAGAGTCCATGGGAATCTCTATTCATGAAGCCCATGAATGAGTATGCCATATTCCATATCTCAGTAACCAACTGAGAGAAAATGATGCGATTTAGCATATAACCTTATCATTATGTCCACCCAACAAAAAATTATTTGTTCTGGAGATTGTACAG
This sequence comes from Cepaea hortensis, assembly GCA_963921405.1. Taxonomy (NCBI): domain Eukaryota; kingdom Metazoa; phylum Mollusca; class Gastropoda; order Stylommatophora; family Helicidae; genus Cepaea; species Cepaea hortensis. The sequence continues at coordinate 16,647,287 of OY992886.1, read as the reverse complement.
CAGAATTCAAAGTTTGTTTATATGCAGTATATAATTTACGGGTCAGAGATGAAGTGCACATTATTAAATGTATTACGTCTTCACACGGAAACATTAGCGTTGAATAGTTAATTTTCTCGTGGGACATGGGATTGGCCTTATGAAAAGATCCTCGCGTATTGGAAAGGGACATTACTGTAAAACAGGTTTGTTAGCGAGAAATCACTAGTTTTTCACCAAAACATCAAATAAATGTCGCCGCTTTCCATGATTTAGTTGCTTTTGGACTTATCAAAGACATATTCCTTGATTGGGGGTAAATATAAGACAGCAGGAAAATTTTCATAACGATGCAACAGACAGTTTTCAAAATAATTGATCGTGAATGACGGCATTCATTTCTGGACATATTATAGTCGTTGAATTCGATTTTAAATTGACTATCGTGTCTTTCTGTTTGCACAAAATAGGCTTGTGCAGATGGATCATTATCGCTTCTGCAAACTTTAACATTTTCATAACTTCGCACCTGTCCAGTACAAACGCGGTTTAGTGAGAACCCTGTTTGATCGTGCTAGGAAGATATGCATCCAGGACACACTGACGGAGGAAATTGAAACTCTGAAGAATGTCTTACACCTGAATGGGTACCCCACGGGATTTATAAAGCGCTACTGCCAACAGCCGAAACCAAAATCAGACGTAACTACGGTCCCTAAGCTCAAGGTATTTATACAGCTAACCTTTCCATGGGATGACGTAATGCAACGTCTACAGGACCGGCTCTTTACAGCAGTTGGCCGAACATTATGTGCTGCAGCTCCAGTTATTAGGTACAGAACCACACCTATTCCCACCCCAGCAATAAAAGAATCTACCCCTCTGTACGCCACATCTAATTGCATTTACCAATTCACATGCAGGTGCGAGTCTGCCTACATTGGCCGAACAGAGAGGCAGTTACACACCAGGATTGTTGAACACATACCAAACTGGGGTGACAAGAAACTATTCACAAGCAATGGGATCATGGGAAGTGTGACACACCACAATTATAAACTTCCGGCGTCGTCCATTGCACGTCATGTCTTGGAAACCGTTCATGTCATTGATAGGACAGCGCTTTTCGCGTGTTGTTTCATACACAAAATAGTCGTTTGTTAAAGTTTGCAGAAGCGATAATGATCCATCTGCACAAGCCTATTTTGTGCAAACAGAAAGACATGATAGTCAATTTAAAATTACCAGGGTAAACAACTGATATTACTGTGCGAACATGTGTATATTTCAGCTTGAACGATGAATCTAATTATTTTACTCTACGTTGTGTGACATCTGCAGTAAGTACCTGACGAGATGCAGCGAAATATGCCAGGCAATAAATCGTACTATATATGGTTTGTGTCTTCGTTATTCAAATTCACTACGGGAAAACATTGTTTTGAAATTCTACATAGCTTAACTGTTGCTCAACTATGGGTCTAACTCTTTGTTCCAATAGTCTTGCGTACAATTTCCCTATATGACCCAAGCGTGATATACCTCTGTATGTTTTTCACTCTCTTGTATTGTCTTCCTTTTTCCACATGGGTACTATTACTGAATGTTGCTGATCGTCTGGGAATTTTCTTTCTTCCCAGGCTATATTAAAAAACGTGGGTTAGCCATTTGATGTATGTTTTCCCACAAGCCTGAATAGCTTCTGTAGTTATTCCATCTGGGCCATGTTATTTGTTGTCAGGGCTTTTTTTTGTATAATTGGCCTTAATTCTGCTTGTATGAAGTTTGTTCTTCTTTTTCACAGTTTCTAGGTACAGTTTGTGAGTATTCTATAATTTTTGTGGAGTTTATTATTTCACGCAGGTATTCTGCCCACCTTGCTAGTCTCTGTTTTGGAATAAATAAAGGTAAACCTCTCTTGTTATTTATGATGTTGGTTAGGGTGTAGCATTCGTCTCTATTTCTCATTGTTTAACACGTTTTTACATTTCACATGTGTATATTTATTGATGTCGAGTGCAAATTATCTATAACACGCTGAATCCATCTACTTTGTGATCTTTATTTTCTCTACTTGCCCAAAATATAAAATCCATAGTTTCAGAAATGCAGTCCTTTTGACAATATGTACCTTTGAAATTATTTAAAACTACGGATTGGCCAAACTGTCACATCTTAAAGCTTGCAGATCCGATTATTTATTTCACAAACAACGATCATATTCAATGTCATTCAATATGTGGCCTATATGCGTAGATAGATTATCATGGCTTATGTTTTATGTTATTGTATCCGGGGATTTTCAAGCTTCGTCTTGTAATATTTTAATATAGTATCAAATCTGATTTAAAATGCATGCTTCGAAACACAGCTGCGGGAGATTTGGATGCAGATCGCAGTATGCTGGTTTTCATACAATGATATGGGTGCCGGTCGTTCAGAAAGCAATGGTAAACTATTGAACATAAACTTGCATAGCACATCGCAAACCAATAAAAACAAGCTGGGGTTAACAACGACGTAGTGTTAAAGGCATGTAACTAACTTTGAACTGTCGGCGCATACGGAAATAGAGTGCTTAAAGATCTGAGTGTTCATTAATTCATTCAGTAGCATGTCCTTTGCAGAACCTCGCTCCCATAACAACCTTCCGGAAAACATCTCAATTATAAACAAGATGTTATGCATCCGATACACCCATCTGGAGATCATCCACCACATCCTGCACCCATCTTCTTTTTGGCCTTCCTCTTCCTTTCTTCCCAGGCATATACACCTCCATCTGGGTGATAGAGAAACGAAATCCCAGTGAAATATTACAGCTATGTAAGGGATCCTGCTGGCAAGTTGAGTAGAGTCAAGAACCCACTTCACAACACTCGGGACATCCCCATCCGGTCTCCGTCCTCATCTTCAACAGCCAGAGAAGAGTCTCAATACTACTAGTACCAGTTGTAATCTAAGTATGTGTCCGTCTGGCCCTCCCTCGCAGAACTGAGCGTCGGCCAGGTCCTCTGATCACTCTTTGCCGTACCATCCTCTGCAGGCTGTGATGATCTACCCGTTCTTATGCGCTATACACAAGATCCCACAGAGCTCCGACCACACATGCCTTATCGAGCACTAATATCCCACGCAGAGTAGCAGACCAGCTAATCTCTCCGCCTGCTATTTTATTTTCATAATTCTAAATGAAATATGCAGTAAACAAGAGCAGAATGCTTAGTATGCTAGGATTTGGATGTAAGGAGACATGTAACGATGACAGAGGAAGATATATGTGGACAGTTCAACAATCAGCGAAGGGCCCCAGGACTAACGGCACCAGTTGCAGTATGATTATATGTCTGAGTGACCTTTCTTCTGAGAACTGACTGTCGGCCAGATCCTCTGGTCACTCCTTGCTGTATCATTCTCTCCAGACAATGATGGTGTATGTGTTCTTTCACATAATACACACGATCTTGAAAGGCCCTGGCCACGTCTGTCTTATCGGGCACCCATACCCCATTTAGCGGTGAGCAAAAACAATTAATGTCAATGGTATTAATTTGGGGCAAGTAAGAAATTAAAGGGCACTTAGCGAAGCTGATAGAAATCTGAGAAAAAACAATTAATGTCAATGGTATTAATTTGGGGCAAGAACAGAAATTAGAGGGCACTTAGCGAAGTTGATAGAAACCTGCGCTGATAATGTCATCAGTATAGTGGGACGAAGGTTTGGCGCCTGGGATCGTCACCTGCTAAGTGGCGAGAAAGAGTGGCCACCGGTTCCTCCGTGTACTCAGGCATACAACATGAGATCACATCACAGACCTATAAGAGGAAACCGATTGGGACAACATTTTTGTTCATTCATTCATTCATTCATTCATTCATTCATTCATTCATTCATTCATTCACTCATTCATTCATTCATTCATTCATTCATTCATTCATTCAGTAGCATGTCCTTTGCAGAACCTCGCTCCCATAACAACCTTTCGGAAAACTACTCGGTCATAAGCAAGATGTCACGCATCCGATACATCCATCTGGAGATCATCCGCCACATCCTGCACCCACCTTCTCTTTGGCCTTCCTCTACCTCTCTTCGCGGACATATACCCCTCCATTATTGTTTTCTCCAAACTTTCAAGGTTTTAAGTGACCAACATGTTTGTACAGAAATGCAAGTATCTAGGCAAGGGGTTAACATCGGATTGACGCTGTACTCGTCCAAGAATACATAACAGATTTTGTTGTGTTTTGTTCGCATATCCTTTACAGGCTCACATCGCGACATTACCAACGCGGCGAGAATCGCTAACGATTCTCGCGCAAGTTACGTTGTTCACGAGAATATACGGGATTACGGAGAAAGACGCTAAATCCTAGGACAGAGAGACTGGCATAGAACATATTTTTGTTTCGCATATCCTTTACATAACATCGCTGTCAACACCGGCATTTTACCGCTGTTGTTGATTTCTTGGCAAGATTACGCTCAGTAGTTTGCCATTGCTTTCTGAGCAGCCAGCTCACTTATCCCGTAAGTCACCAACGCAGCGAGAACCGCTACCAATTCTCACGCGCTGTGTTACCCTACGAGGATAAACGGGAATAAACGTGGCATTGTATCAAATGGAGAACTTCTCATGCACTGAATTGCTGTCTCTTGTGATTATTAAAAGAAAGAAATTAACTCACTAAGAGAACTGGTTACTCATATCAGAAGAAAACAGTCCGCATTCTTTGAGCGTGTTGTGAGAAAATGAAAACTGAAGTATGTTGCCACAAAGGGAAGAGAGGCAGGATAAAACTGAAATATGTCGCCACAAAGGGAAGAGAGGCAGGAGAAAACCAGGCGAGAAGATCCTGGACAGTTTGACATCATGGCACGGAGAAACATCTGCAACAGACAAAATTGGCGGCACATGAAACAGAAGATTAGGACTTTAACTGATTAAGTGCCGTGGGTTAATAAATCATCTTAAACCGCAGCCCGAATCTGCCACGGGCTTACATACATTAGTTTTCCCTATGCAACCCCCCCCCCCTCCCCCTCCCCCTAAAGTATATCTATAATATAACATGTCTGTTACCATATTAACATCTTTGAAGTCAGAAATGTGACTCACCCCTACTTCCTATTTCCCTCATTTATTCTTTTAGGTCCAAACCTATTTTTTGTTTAGCACTGAATCTGTTGATTTTTCTTGTAAGAAATTCTACATGTCCTTCCCCGATTGCCATTTTTAAACGATCCATTCGTAAGAGCATAATGAAAAGGTTTCAACTTAAAATCCTTGTTTCTGTTTTATCTTTTAATTGTGGCAGCTTGCAGTCTTGACAGACCAAAGTATGTGGATTGGAATTTGGCCAAAATTCCATCTCGCAATGCCTGAGCAGAGCTTCAGAGAACATGTGGTGCCCAAACGACATGCCTCTCTCGGCCGTGCCTTGTTTGATTCAGAGGAATGGATTTAATTATTCCATATATTAAACAGTGCACCTGTTTTGAATTTAACACGGGTTTTTAAATATTATCTCATGATATATGAACAAGCAGCCGGCTCTGTTGCTTACGTGATCTTGAAACTGCCATAAATATGCGTCATACCGAGTCGAGGATTCGAAATCTTCTTCTTCTTCTTTCGTTCGCTTGAAATATGTCTATAACTGCAGTGCTGTCTCTTGTATGAATTGAACTGTCTTTTTCAGTTCACACAGCGGTCCATAGAGTTTATCTTCCACTGTCGTCTCTCTAGGCCAGAAGGTTTGCCTAGATATGTTATATATTGGGCAGTCTTGGAGTATGTGCTCTGCTGTCTGCGACGCCAATCCACATGTGCACATGGCTGTTTCACCAATCTTGAATTTTGTATACATGTGGTTACGTAATCTATTGTGCCCTGTTCTGGGGCGCAGAATAATGACTTGTTCTGGTCTGTCCATAACGTGGTAGTCATCTTGAGCAGGTTTTGGTGGCTTTCTGACTGATTTGATCATTCTTTTCTTTTGGGGTATGTAACGAGCACATCAGGCTGTTCTTCTTTGGCTCCTTCCTTAGCCAATTGATCAGCTCTGTCGTTTCCGGGTACTCCACAGTGGGATGGTATCCACTGTATGGTGACCTTATGCTGACTGCTAAATTCAGAAAGTAGTGTCCTTAGTACTGGCAATTTAACAGGCAGGAGGGCCTCGAGTACTGATTTTGCATCTGTCAATAGCACCACAGGTTGTGTACCATTGCTGGTATTTAGTAATTTCTCTGTTGCTATCTTGATTGCCTCAATTTCAGCATCGTAGTTATGGCAGTACTTTCCTGTCGGTACTCTAGCTGTGTCCCTAGTATTATTTGGGTATTCTATGTACACTCCCGCTCCTCCATTTCGAAAAGAATTTTGTGCTGACCCATCTGTGTAGACTCGGATCCAGAGGTCCTGTGGGTATTCTTCATCAAGGAAGCTGAGAGTGGCTGTTCTGCGCTGCACACTGTTCTGTTCTTCCTTGTCAAATAATCCTCTCACTTTTGTCTGGATTTGTAATGATAGTCTATGCTCATCTTTCCATGGAGTTCGCTCTGAAATAGTTGTTAGGGGGATACCAACTGTGGGCAGATCGGTGGTTTCTCTGCAGAGTCGTTTGGCCTGGTGGATAAAACTACTTCTTTTCACCCGCCCCATAGCTAGGTTTTCTAATCTGTTCTTCACAGGGTGGCCTGGCAAGCTGAGGAACTTTACTGCTTGTATTAACGTTTTCGTATCTCTGCACTCACTCAGTGCTTGTGTCCCCCCCCCCCCATCTTCTCCATTTCCACTATAGGGGTTGATCTCATCCCTCCTGTGGTGACTCTTCTTCTTCTGCTGGGTTCATCCGGATTTATTTTTTTCGGATGTGACTGCGTTGTGCCTGTTTACAGCAGAGCTGCGTTCTTGCGCCGTTAGGCCGACACATCCGACATCTGCGGGCATTTGTTGACCGGGTTAACCTTACCGGCTGTGGTGACTCTAAGTGCTTGATTTTGCACTTTGTCCAGCTCTTGTAGTGTGGTTTTTGATGCCGAACACCACGCAGTTGACCCGTATTCCAGGTGTGGTCGTATGCTCTGTTGATAAACTTTGCTAAGTATTTTTCCACTGGCTCCCCATGTGGTTCCACTTAGCTTTCTCAGGATGGCTATTTTCCTTCTGGCTTTTGCTACTACTTTGTTGGTGTGCTTTCTCCATGTCAGCCTGCCATCAAATGTTACTCCAAGGTATGTTGGTTCTTTATCTTCTCTTAGGGGTGTTCCATTTATCTGGATGGTCCCTGCCTTTTGTTTTGGAGAGAGGGTAAATAGGGTGGTGCTGCACTTGTCAGTGTTTATGCTGACACACCATCTATTTGCCCATGCACCAAATGTATCTACATCTCTTTGTAGCAATTTGGTGGCCACTGATGCATGTTCATGTGTGCTCCATAGAACCAGGTCATCGGCGTACATTGCCGCTTTAATTCCATGCGGTAGATTAGCAACAAGATCATTGATGAAGATTAGAAAAAGTGTGGGGGACAATACTCCGCCCTGGGGGACACCGTGACGCAGTAGTACTTTCTTGCTCTTTAGTCCGTCTCTCTGTGCTCGGGCTCTTCTGTTGTGCAAGTATGCTTTCACCCATTTGTACATTCTTCTCAGTTTATTCATCAGACCTTCTTTCCAGACTTTGTCAAAGGTTTTCTTCAAATCTATCCATGCCGCAAGCACCAGCTTCTTCTCTTGGAATGCATCCTCAATTTCTCGAGAGAGGTAGGTTGAAAGGCGGATTCGAAATAAACCGCGGGATCTTTGAAAGCCGACCACTTTGCTTTGGTTTCCGTGATATGAGGCGTCGGCCATTCAGAAATCAATGGCAAACTACTGAACTAAACAAATATCCAGTAAACCACAAACAGCTATTAGTTGCCGATGTTGAATGCAACGTTCTGTAAAAGGACATGCAATAACTTTAACTTTTATATTAAACCGCAAGTCACTCCAGTCTCCGTGATACATCCTCACTTTGTCGCAGGTCACTCCAGTATCCAGGATACATCCTGATCTCATTATTATTGACTTAAATCTCGATGATACATCATGGCTTTATATTTGGTCATTCCAATCTCCAGGATACATTTTGACCTCATCCTGATTGACTCATATCTTTATTATACATCCTGGCTTTATATCTGATCACTCCTGTCTACATGATACTTCCTGACCTCATCCTGATTGACTCAAATGTCCATGATACATCCTGACCTCATCATGATTGACTCAAATTTCTATGATAAATCCTGGCTTTATATCTGGTCACACCATCTCCATGATACATCCTGACCTCCTCCGGATTTATTCAAATCTCCATGATAAATCCTGGCTTTATCGCTGGTCATTCCAGTCTTCATGATACATTCTGATCTCATCCGGATTGACTCAAATGTCCATGATTACGCCTAACCTAATCCTGGGGCACTGGCGTCTCTATGATACATTCTAACCGTATCCTGGGTCACTCAAGTCCCCGTGATACATCCTGACCTCATCCTGATTGACGCAAATCTTCATGATTACTCCTGACGTAATCCTGGGCACTCAAGTCTTTATGATACACCCTAACCTTATCCTGAGGCACTCAGGTCTCCATGATACATCCTGACCTTATCCTGATTCACTCAAGTCTCCAAGGTGCATTCTGACCTTATCATCACTCACTAAAATGTCCTTAATATATCCTGATTTTATCCTGGGGCACCCAAGTCTCCATGATACACCTGACCTTATCCTTGGTCACTCAAGACTCCATGATACATTATGGCCTTATCCTCGGGCACTCCAGTCTCCATGACATATCCTTACCTGACGACTATTCACTCAGATCTCCTTTATATACCCTTCCTTATGACTAGTCGCTACATACTCCATTATGCATCCTGACCATATCGATGGTCACCGAAAACTTCATGATGGTTTTGCTATCAGTAGCGTCATGACGATCTTGTGTCACCACGTGACAGTCTCTACCGGTCGATGATGTCATAAGACATCCATTAACAATGTTCTCTGACTCTTGCGAAGAAAATATGGTGGTTTCCCTTTGTCTTCCACGTCAATACGTGGTTATTTTACTTCAGCCTTCGACAGCAATTGCAGACTGGCAGTGCAAGTGAGAGCCCTGCTCTGCTCACACACAGAATTGTTCACTTATCCCAGTGGCTACTCAGTCCCCGAAGTTGCGTTTGCCACGTTTCTCAAGACCTACTACGTGAAGATTCAGTTAGAATGTTCCCTTCAACGAGTTGGCCAAATAAAATGAGTACCAAAGTTATATGTTAAGACGAGTAGATAACATGCCAGTCACTGATGGGCCATACTGTTATTAAGTACCATATCCCCAATATGTCTTAACTCTATAAAGAAAGGATACATAAATAAACACCCATAGTATTGTTTAGCGCTCACAAAATGCGAAGAAGGAAGAAAGAGACTAGAGGACGCACTAGACAACATAAAATTTGAAAGCCATAGTTACCGACCTGGATTCGAACCTGTCACCTCCAAATGGCGACAGCGCCTCGCTGTAGGAACAAGTGTACTTCGACGCATGACCAACTAGACACTCCAAAAAAAAAGTGTCTTCATTAGTCATGACTATCATACACATGAACCTAACAACTATGGAATACGGACAGAATTCGTATGAATCCATTGAGATAGCACCATAGGTCTCATAATTTATATTAAACCAGCATAGGTCAAATAACAAACACACAAACACAACGGACCGTAATGCTGTGTCTAGTATATTAACAAACATTTAAAGTAGAGAAATGATTGGTCGGTTCTAATGCTGTACACGTATTACACAGGAAATCAATTGGGGAACCCGATTTGTATGATAGACATGACTAATGAATAATGAAGAAACTTTATTGGAGTGTCTAGTTGGTCATGCGTCGAAGTACACTTGTTCCTGCTGTGAGGAACTGTCGCCATTTGGAGGTGACAGGTTCGAATCCCGGTCGGTAACTATCGCTTTCAAATGTTATGTTGTCTAGTGCGTCCTCTAGTCTCTACTTCCTTTGTCTCCTTCTGTGAGCGCCAAACAATACTATGTGTGTTTATTTATGTAACTCTCTGAGTGGCCTCAACGGGTTCCCCAATTGATTTCCTGTATAAAGAAAGGAGAACAGTTATATTTCTTCTGTGCTTCATTTTTCCAACCTCATATTTCAAAGTACATTTTCTGAATGCAGCTTTTTGCAGATCTTTATTTGCAGTGGATTTGATGTGTCCAGTTGCACTGCTTTGATTTTCCTTGTTCCACGGGTCGGCAGAGCCGCCAGCCCTTGAAGTGGACTCCTTTGAAGTTAAATCCGGCAAAGTCGTCGCCTAGCATTGTCCATGAAAATATCACACGGATATATATGTTAGAAGCATGGCGGTCCGTCAGCCGGTTATGCGTAAGTCCGGTGGCTGATGATCCCACATTGGCCACCTGATGGTACAGTCTTCTGCTCCCTGATGACAGCAAGTATTCTATCTCGACACGACCTTGTTTCCTGTCACATGCGGCTACCTTGTTTCCTGTCACCTCTGGCTGGGTGCAAGGGCTTCCTCCTCCTCCTCCTCCTCCTCCTCCTTCTCCTCTTCCTCCTTCTCCTCCTCCTCACTTTATCCTTAATTGAAGCACATCTTATCAACCAACTCACACCAAGCTGTCCTATCTGTTGTAATCTCATCCGGCTCTCTCCGTACAGCTTATCAACCAACTCACACCAAGTGGTCATATCTGTTGTAATCTCATCCGGCTCTCTCCGTGCCCTCGCCCCATTACTCATCTCTATTTTTAATTCTCTTCCCCTTGTGATTTCTTAGGCCTCTCACTATAACGTTTGCAATCCAAGAATGCAGATCTTATAATTTTTGGGTCATTTCTTCAACCCCCCGTGCTGTCCGTCTGGCAGCTATGAGAAAAGAGGCGGAATTATACACTTATTTGGGAAGTAGCGTGGACGAAAATGGGGGAACCGGTGGAGATATTAATTGGTTCTCTGACGAACAAAAGCTAGGTTTATACCAAATAAAAATGGATGGACGACAATGGGAAGTAGGTGTGTGTCACTGTTATGACTTAAACGTTGTCAATATGGTAGCAGACATAATAACGCAATGTCAACATTTCGGCGATATATAAGCCCGTGGATGATATGGGAAGTCGCTTAAGACGCTTTATCATCCCATGGCTCTTAATCAGTCAAAATAAGAATAGAAAAGACGAAAGGGGCTTTAATAACACTAAGAAATTTATTGAAGTCGAAGGAAGTTAAACTTAACACCAAATTTAGAAGTTTAAACTCCATTGTCAAATCGGATAGATACTGCGTGGGTCAGAGACATGGAGAGCAAGTAACGGAATTACAAATAAACTACAAATATTCGCTGACTGGAGCTTTCATAACTCTATGAAATGTATGCAAATCAAATAAAATTAAACTTAACACCAAATTTAGAATATTTAACTCCAATGTTAAATCGGTACTACTGTATGGGTAAGAAACACCGAGAGCAAGTAAACAGAATTACAAATAAAATACAAATATTCACTAATTAATGTCTGCGAAGAATAGTGGAAATTAAGTGGTATGACAGAATCACCAATGTGGAGCTTATGGAGAGAACTAGACAAATGTCAATGAACCGGAGGTGAAGAAAGATGCTTGCGCTGCAAACTACGAACGAACGAACAATCTTTATTTTCAAAGGGTTAAGAATTGGGCACGCAGGCCCGTCTGACATTCTGCCCTTCTTCTCTAATTCCTCTCATACATTATTTCATTCAACATCACTTATGAAGCTAATCTTAGATAATAAAAGAACAATAAGCAGTAATACGCAAGAAACATTATCAATAATACATGACTCACTGAGGCAATGTTTACCATGGGCATGATAAATACCTAAGGAAGGCGTAACGTGCCATACATATGAGAATGTTTATTAACTAGTTGTCGTTTGAAATAATTTACCGTTATTATTGTTAGGGGGCATGTAGTCTGTACTGAGGTAGTGTCCAAACAGGTTGCTATTGTATGTATAATGATTGATAGTGTCTTTGATTTCTTGTGGAAGATTGTTCCACAACTGAGTGGCAGAGTATGCTGAGCTTGTTTTATTTAAGTCTATCCTAGGTTTAGGGACATGAAGTATTATTAGTCGTTCGCTATGTCTTGCGTTATATTTAAACAATGGCCAAAGGTAGCTGGGAGCCTTTTGAAATAGGATTTTGTGAATTAGCTTAGCCTTATTAAAAAGTAGGTGTTTGTGGAGTGGCAGTAACTGAAAACGTTCATGTAGGTTAGAATTGTCTGTAAGCTTATCACCATTTATTAAACGCACTGCCCCTTTCTGGAGTGAATAAAGGCGTTTTGTTATTGATTTAGAGCAACTATCCCAGATTGTGGAGCAATAATCAATAAGTGTTTGTATGTGGGAAGTATAGAATATCTTTCTTGTGGTTTCGTCGAGGAAATTTTTAATTTTGGCAAGTTGGTATACTGTTTTGGCTATTTGTTTAACTAGAGCATGAACATGGAAATTAAAGGTTAGATTTTGATCTATGATAAGACCCAGTGCCTTGTGCCCGGTTACATTTTATATAGGCGTGCTACCAATGTGCAGCTGAAGAGTTCCCTGCGAGTTTAGAGTGTGAAGTCTTTGCCTGGTTCCTATTAACATAGATTTTGTTTTGGAAATGCATGACTCCAGTTAACTACACTATTTATTTCCTGTTGCAAGGATAATTCTAGCACATTACAATCAATAGCGTTTGTATAAACTGTGCAGTCGTCTGCAAATAGATCGCAGGATGACGACAGATATAAAGTAAGATCATTTATATAAATGGCAAATAACAGAGAGCCAAGTATATACCCCTGAGGTACTCCAATATTAAAGGTAATGGCTTGAGATAAAGATTTATTGTGTGATACTACTTGTTTTCTATCTAATAAAAATGATTTTATTAATGTCACTATATTAAAGCTTACTTTCATTAATTCTAGTTTTGTTTTTTTTGTTTTTTTTTTGTTTTTTTTTTTGTTTTTTTTTTTTTTTTTTTAGAATAGTGTGATCTATCATATCGAATGCTTTTCTAAAGTCTATAAACACCGCTCCTCATAGAGTATTGTTGTTAATATTTTGATGCCAGTTTTCTATCATGTTTGTTAAGGCCGTATGACAAGAATATTTTGGCCGAAATCATGACTGACTGTCAACTATTAGTTTGTGGCGAACTAAGTGCTCTAGTGTTGTTTTGTGGATGTGCTTTTCTAGCGGTTTAGATAGTGAGGATAATATGGAAATTGGCCCATAATTACTCATGAGACGATTTCTAATGAACGAGCTTTTAAATGAGGATACACTTTAGCGATTTTAAAGGCTGATGGGAAGTGACCTTTCGTGAGACATTGATTATATATAAAAGTTAGTGACTCGCAGATCACCGGTTCAGCATACTGAAGGATCCAATAACTGATTCCATCTAGTCCTGATGAGTTATTGTTTTTGGTTTTTTTTGTTCGGTTACTGAGATGAGTAAATACTTCAGTTGTCGCAATTAGTGGTATGTTGGAGGGAATGTCTCCATAGCATTTGTTCTCACAGAATGATGATAATAAAGATGTGTTATGAGACACATATGGTATTGCAGCCTTCAGTTGGTTTATATCGGACTGAAAGAATCTGCTGAATTGATCACATGTAACCTGATTTGATAGTAGTAATTTTGATGATTTGTGTTTGTTTGTCAAGGTATTAATTGCTTTCCGTATATCTTTAGTGTTGGTTTTATCTATTATTAAGTTCTTAAAATAGTTTTTCTTTTCCTCTCGAATAAGATATTGAACTTTGTTTCTCAGACTAAAGTACATGGTTAGATCTCTATTTTTATGTGCCCTGTCCCGGTCTCTCATAAGTTCAACTGCCTCCTGGGTGATCCACGGGGGATTAGTGTGATGTTTAACACGAACTACCTTAAATGGAACATGCTTATCAAATACACTTAGAAAGGTCTTCAGCCAGTGGTCCAGAGCATCGTCTGGGTCAGGAAGCTGGTAAACATAGTCTAGAGATGAGTTGAGCAAGTCTTGTAAAAAGACATCTTGATTGAAATTTTTATAATTTCTATATTTATACGTTTATGTTTGTGTTTCGGAGTTTTGGTACCTCTTTTCGACAACGTGCAAACATACTGGGTAGTGATCGCTCATTGCATTAATAGGTACAGTACATTCTGTGATGTTGTCAGCACACGTAGTATAAAGGTAATCTATCAGTGTTGCAGATGATTTTGTTATTCAAGTGGCTTGTTTGACTAACTGTTGCAAGTTATGTGACTCTATTATGTTTTCCCATGTATTGTTTGATTTGTTAGTGTCTATGTTGAAGTCACCTAGCAGTATTATTTCTCTCGCATTACTAAAGACTGCATACATCACAGTGATGAATTTTTCATACCAGATGTTTCCTGCACTAAGGTTTCGATAAAGATAGCCAACTACTAGGGGTATGCGATTTTGAAGTTTAACCTCAAGCCATACACACTCAATCTCACAGGTTTGAAAATCTAGCCTGCGGTGGACGTTAAGCGAATTAGAAATATAAACTGCAATACCCGTCTCTTGTTTCTGATAGGGATATCTTCTAATGGTTTTAAAACCTCTGATAGCGATGTCATCATCTGAGATGTTACCACGTAATCGACTTTCGCTAACGCCGAACATATGCACATTTTGATGAAATATAAGTGATAGTTCGGGCAGCTTCCCTTATAGATGGCAGATATTTAAATTCCCGATTCTGAGCCCATTATTACTGAGCCAGTGTTCGTACTTATTAAACATTTTAACAATGTTTAATCATAAATTTTAAAAAAACACACACACAAAATGAATACAACTTACGTCCCTTATAACAATACACACTCTTAAGTACTGAGAAACAGTAATATCTCTGTAAATATAAAACATACTTATACAGATCAGTAAGGATGAGCAGTGAAGACCCCCTCACTCACAGTATAAACACAATAGAAAGTATTATAAAAGATATACAACTAAGTATAAATTAATGTGACTTCAATTACGAGTCAATGATTATAGTCACGTACGACCTAATACGTTACTATATAAAACAATAACCAAACATGCACAAACACGTTCTAGGAGATACTCTTTCTTGTACCGAGATCCGGTGTTGCTTTGTGCTGAATTGCTAGTAAATATCAGGCTGTGTTGGTCCTTGGTACAGCGACATCATAAGTGCCTGACGAAGTGAAGCTGGGCTAAAGCGTGTGAGGTATAACAACTCTGGGTTACAATTAAATGAATACTGTTGATTTCTCACGGGTGTGTAACGACTACCAACTACAAGCTCTGATTCGTGGCTAACAGGATGCTGTAGTGGCACGTTGTTGTTACTGGTAGATTGTCCCTTGCTGTGGAGAAGAGAGAACATATCTTTATAATTATTACCCTCCTGTGTGAAAGAGGGCGTATTGTACGGACTTGGTGTGGTGGAAGTGCTCCGTCTAGCGTGGGTTTCTGGTGCAGTGGTTATGAGTAGTCTGCGAACTTCTGGCTTATTGGTACTTGATGAGACTGTAGTGGAGGAGCTAATAGTGTCCTACGCAATCCTGTATTGATGTATGTTGTGTCCGTTCTGGGTATTTGATATTTTTGGCGAACAAACTGGTACCCAGTGTAGACAAATGTGTTTGATTTTTATAAAGACTCTTTTTTGTGTGCACAAGCCTGTGAAGTGAAGAACGGTGTGTTGTTGATGAACTGTATGTTGTTGTGAGAACAGATCTTCTGCAATATGTTGTTATTTGTGTCAGCTAAACGACGCTGGAATCCATAACTCGGTGATATGGTGGAGGAGAAAACAATAGACGAGTTAGGAAATGTGTGACGTAACCCGTTCAGGAGCGCCAGCAGCTGAGATACGGTGATTTGTTGGTTATTCAATGTGACGTTTATACCAATGTGTACACTTGCCTTTCTAACGTCATAATTTACAGCCAGCCTGCTAATCGAGAGTGAGTGTGTGTGTGTGTGAAGGATTGTGTGTGAGAGAGTGAGACAGTGGGAGAGTTGATGTGTCAGTGTGTGTGTGTGTGAGCGCGCGCATGCATGTGAGTGTGTGTATATGAAAGAATACAGAGAGAGAGAGAGAGAGAGAGAGAGAGAGAGAGAGAGAGAGAGAGAGAGAGAGAGAGAGCTGAGCAGATGCATGTCATGTAACACGCATGTTATGTAACACGCGAATCCATATCTTTGTGTATTCTCATCTGTCATATTATCAGTTAAATACCATTTGATTTTATCATGCATAATATAAACTCATGTTCATTACTGTAGTTTGAGTGAGAGAGTCAGTGAGTGTGAATGAGACACAGAATGAGTGAGCGTGAGAGTGAATGAGTGAGCGGGAGAGTGAATGAGTGAGCGTGAGAGTGAATGGGTGAGCGGGAGAGTGAATGCGTGAGAGTGAATGAGTGAGCGGGAGAGTGAATGTGTGTGTGTGTGTGTGAGAGAGAGAGAGAGAGAGAGAGAGAGAGAGAGAGAGAGAGAGAGAGAGAGAGAGAGAGAGAGCATCACTATTTTTACGTCACATACTTTTTATGTACACATTTTTCTCCATGTTTAACATTTTTATGAGACTGCTCATGACAAGTGTCAGTGTATGTGTGTGAGTAAAGTGTGGGAGTTTGTTCATACTAGTTTCAATACTAACGTGAGACATTTTGTATGTGTCTAGATGTGAGGAAGTGTGAGTGTGTGTGGAGGATGTGTGTGAGTGTGGGGATATGTGTGGGTGGGGGATGTGAGGGTATGCGTTTGGATGGGTTGGGGTGTGTGGGTTTTGGTGGGTAGTGATATTTGTGGGTGTTGGTAGGATGTGTGGATGGATGTGTGGGGGTGAAAGTAGGGGTGTGGGAATGGGTGTGGGGGATGTGTGTATGGGTGGAGGATATGTGTATGGGACAGATGCGGGGGATGTGTGTTTATGTGGGTGGAGATGTGTGGATGGTTTGAGGAAGTATGTGTGGGAGGCGGGGTTGTGTGGGTAGGGGATTGTGTTGGGTGGATTGGGGATGTAAGGGCGGGTGAGGAGAAGTGTATGGTGTGTGGGTTTGAGATATGTGTGCGGTGTGTTGGTGGGGGATGTGTGAATGATGTGTCGGTGGAGGGTATGTTTCTGGTGGTATGGGTGAGGATATGTGTGTGGGTGGAGGATAGTGTGTGGTGTGGGGGATGTGTGTGATGGGTGCGGGGAATGTGCGTATGGGTGGGGTATATGTGTGGGTGAGTAGGGGGTGTGTGGTGGTTGGGGGAAGTATGTAGGGGTGTGTGGGTGGGAGATGTGTGCGTGGATGGGGAATGTGTGGGTGGGGGTGTGTGAGTGGCTTAGGGATGTGTAGGTGGGTGAGGGAGTTGTATGTGTCAGGGTGGGATGTGTGAGTGGGTGGAGGATGTGTGTGGGTAGGGGTATTGTGATCGAGAGATGTTTGGTTGGGGTGGGTGGGTGGGGGTGTGTGGGTGCGTAGTGGAGGATGCATGCGTGAGTGAGTGTGTGTTGGTGGACGGGTAGGGAATGCATGTGTGGGTGGGGAGAGGTGTGTGGTGTGTTGGTTGGGGATATTGTGTGGGTGAGGCATGTGTGTGTTGGTGGGGGATTTTTGTGGTGTGTGAGTGGGGGTATGTGGGGTGGATGGGTAAGGGTATCTGTGTGGGTGTGGGTGTGAATGTTGTGTGGTATCTGGGTGGGGGATATGTGTGTGGTGTGTAAGTGGGGATGTGTTGGTGAGGGATATGTGTGTGTGGTGCGTGGGTTGGGAATAGTGCATGATAGGGGGTTATGTGATGTGCGGGTGGGGGATTGTGTGGTGGGGGATTGGGTTAAGGCATGTGTGGGTGGATGGAAGTTTTATGTGTGGGTTTGAGTGGATTAGGGATGTGTGGGTGGTTAGGGAGATGTGTGTGTGTGTGGGGGGGGGGGTAGGTAGGGACATGTCAGTTGGTGGGGATGTGAGTGTATGGTTTGGGGATGTGTGAGTGGATGTGCGATGTGTGGGTTGGTGGGGGATTGTGTGCGTGGGTGGGGAATATGTGGTCGATGGAGATGTGGCTAGGGGATGGGTGGTTTGAGGTGTGGGTGGGGAGAGGATGTGTGGGTTAGGGTGTGTATGTGGATGGGCGTGGGATGTGTGGGTTGGTGGGGGAATGTTTGTGGGTGGCTAGTGTGTTTTGGTTGGGGGATCAGGTGAGGTGGGTGGGGGATGTGCGGGAGGGGGATGGGTCGGTTGGTGGGGTATGTATGTGTCCCTTGGTGTGCGTGTGTGTCGGTAGATGGGGGTGTGTATGTGTCCCTTGTTGCGCGTGTGTGTGGGTAGGTGGGGGTGTTGTGTGGGTGGGGTGATGTATGGATAGGTGGGAGATGGGCCTCATAACATGGTAATTAGCCTTGTTTATGTTTACAACATTCATTTCACAATGTTTATTTTTCTTCCTATGTAAATGTATAATGCTCTTGATGAACGAAAGACGAGTGATTGGAAGGGCCGAATGTAAGACGGGCCTGCGCGCCCAATTTGTGACCCTAATAAAGTTGCTTTGATTTGATTTGTTAGCCGGTCAACACCAGCCCCAGGCAGTGGGATTATGGAAACAATGCCTTTGTCTGAAGTGGCCATCCGGTCGCTGTATAGGCTCTTTATTAATGAATCGCCTAGTATAATGTGCGTACAGTCGGGTCGTGCTGTCTGTATATGTTGGTTGTCAGCATGCCTCACCCGTTGTTTCTTCCATTGGTGGTTTTAGCAGTTTGTGTGTCTCCATGTGGTTCTCTAGGCATGTTTTGCCTGTTGGCAGGATGTTATAGAACTGTACGATTTCTGGTGATTTTTCTTGAAGCACTTCGAACCTATTGCTTATTTTGGCATCAATGGGATATATTGCTTGTTGATATTGTTTATCTTCCTCTGCGCGTTGAGGTGTTTGATGTTGTTTATCCTCCTCTGCGCGTTGAGGTGTTTGATGTTATTTATCCTCCTCTGCGCGTTGAGGTGTTTGTTGTTGTTTATCTTCCTCTGCGCGTTGAGATATTATCAAAGTAGTCATCTTTTGTGGGTGGGACTGAGCTTCCCCAAGATTCCCCAAGGATGAATCAGTTGCTTGGGAATTAGATGCTTCTTCGGTTGGTTCGGTGGCGGACACATTTTGTAAGGTTTGAACTGTTGTTCTCAGCAGCAAATTTTCCTGTCGCAGGAGCGCGACTTCTGCCTTTACAGCATTGTATTCACTGTTGGTCTTGCTGTTTGCTTCGATGTTAGTTGAAACAGTGACAGTGAGCGCCTTTAGTGATTGTTATTATTCTTCATTGCGCTGTTGACAGTCACACCAGTGTCCATTGATTGTTAAGATGCTATTGTTATTTAAGGCAGGTGATTCTTCAAAAACCTCCACGTTGGGTTCATTGTTGTTTTAGATGCGCTCCATTGGGTATTCAATGGCCAAGAGCACTGGTGGGTTGGCAGGCCTTGTGTTAATGTTGTCCTGTAAACTCGTCGTATGCATTATTTGGAGGACATTGTTAACTGGTGTGCTGTCTACCGCTGTAGTTGCGGGTTGTGTAGATTCAGTGAATGTCTGTATCGAGTGTTCAATCTCGACAAAATCTAGTTTTAAGCCAAGAATTAATGTTTTCAATATTTCCTTGTGCCATTAATGTATTTTTCGAGTGATACAAATGGATCGTAATCATTGGTGTCGTAATCAGGTCTCCAACACGGGCCCCGCGCTTATCTTGTCTGGGTTCAATTAGTTCAAGCTTGTAATAGTTAAGTAGACAAGTTCGGAATGTCTCATAATGGAGTGTGTTGTTGAAGGAAAAAGTAACACACTGACCTGAGTTGGTGTGTTTGACGACGAGGCCAGTGGGATTCATACGCCTGGATAGCTTGTTCTGGACTGCCTTCTCTTTGTTTAGTGTGTAAGTTTTATTGACAGCCGAACCCAAACCGGAACGAGTCCTTTCACCATTCACTTCCAATAAAGTGCCCTCTCCTTTCTCTGACATTATTGCATAATGTTACAAATAACTACGCTTGAAGAATGCGGCAATCGCATTGTACTCTAGACACGCCACGGGCAATTTGAAGTCCCGTGTAGTGGTTGGTTGGTTCTGAGACGCCTCGTGCACTTGATTGGTCAACTTAGTGTTCAACTATCACTTGAAATGAATATTATATATAACACGCATTTTTTGAGATAATCAACACTTATATTAATCTAAAAACTATTTAACCACATCCACGGAATTACAACGAGCACACCGATATAAGAAACCATGATAGGTGAATTCAGCTGGCAGTAATAATAATCCGAGATGAGATCACAAAACACTTCCTCACTCTGAGGCGAACTAGCAGAAATCGTAGATAAACTACACACCGAGAACACCCGAGGGCAATATAACTAGATACTCTCTTGTCTGGAACCCACAAACTGAACGAAAACAAAGGAAGATCTAAATTCACTTAGCAAGAAGAAGAAGAAGAAGAAGAAGAAGAAGAAGAAGAAGAAGAAGAAGAAGAAGAAGAAGAAGAAGAAGAAGGAAGAAGAAGAAGAAGAAGAAGAAGAAGAAGAAGAAGAAGAGAGGGGAGGAGGGAAGAGGGATGAGAGGGGGAGGAGGAGAGGGGAGGAGGAGAGGGGAGGAGAGGGAAGGAGAGGGGAGAAGAAGAAG
Source organism: Cepaea hortensis (assembly GCA_963921405.1). Classification (NCBI taxonomy): domain Eukaryota; kingdom Metazoa; phylum Mollusca; class Gastropoda; order Stylommatophora; family Helicidae; genus Cepaea; species Cepaea hortensis. The sequence continues at coordinate 16,626,499 of OY992886.1, read as the reverse complement.
AAGAAGAAGAAGAAGAAGAAGAAGAAGAAGAAGAAGAAGAAGAAGAAGAAGAAGAAGAAGAAGAAGAAGAAGAAGAAGAAGAAGAAGAGGGAGGAGGAGAGGGGGATGAGGAGAGGGGAGGAGAGGGAAGGAGAGGGGAGGAGGAGGAGGAGGAGGAGAAGAAGAAGAAGAAGAAGAAGAAGAAGAAGAAGAAGAAGAAGAAGAAGAAGAAGAAGAAGAAGAAGAAGAAGAAGAAGAAGAAGAAGAAGAAGAAGAAGAAGAAGAAGAAGAAGAAGAAGAAGAAGAAGAAGAAGAAGAAGAAGAAGAAGAAGAAGAAGAAGAAGAAGAAGAAGAAGAAGAAGAAGAAGAAGAAGAAGAAGAAGAAGAAGAAGAAGAAGAAGAAGAAGAAGAAGAAGAAGAAGAAGAAGAAGAAGAAGAAGAAGAAGAAGAAGAAGAAGAAGAAGAAGAAGAAGAAGAAGAAGAAGAAGAAGAAGAAGAAGAAGAAGAAGAAGAAGAAGAAGAAGAAGAAGAAGAAGAAGAAGAAGAAGAAGAAGAAGAACTAAACGTGTTTCGTCACGTGTTCGCTATATTTCAGTATCTCCTGTGCAACCATGAAAAAAAAATCAATGCAGATTATATTTGGAACACGGCTGATATTTTATGTATCTTCAGTTGTATACGAAATCCCCAAGAGAAATATTCTACTTCTAACGCAAACTCAAGACTTCAATATTGAAGGGAGAAAACCCATCTGCACCTCAACGTGGCAGATTACGGTTAAGGCGGCAGCCGCAGCTGAGGGGGGCTCAATGGGGATTAGTAAACAACTCTGCACAACTCATGTACTTTAAGAGTAAAAAATTTATTAAACATTCAACAATTAAAAAAAAAAAAATAGAGAGCATTTTAAGAATTTTTTTCCACTAGGCATACTGGTGTGGTGGGAAACGAGCTGGCGGGTCTGGGTTTGCACCCCTTGGTAGGGTATTGGTGCATGATACGGCAGATGTGGCCGGGGCTCTTTGGAATCGAGTGTATCTTCTTCTTCTTCTTTGCGTTCATCCGAAGTGTTTTTTTTTCCAGATGTGATTGCGGTGTGTCTCGTTAGGAACCCTTGGGTTGAAACACTTAGGCCAACGCATCCGACTTTTAGCGTGCATTTTTGACCAGGTTAGCATTCCTGGGAGATTCTCACTTTTGTGGTACCGTCCACATCCCAGCTAGTCACGATCGTCCCTCAAAGGAAGGCAGGGAGAGTCCATGGCATTTCCGCCATCCTGGGTGGCTTCCATAATTGCAGAGCCGACACATAGCGCCCTGGTGCTGGGCTCACCGAGGAATCGTCACGTCCTGCTCATGGCTGCTTTAATTCATTACTTCAATATATTGGGCATTTCGTTCGCCCCGGGCCGTTCCCGCACAAACCGGACAGGTCTGCAGACGGTATCCACTCAGCGAGTTTTCGATTCGGACATGTGCTTGTCGTTGTGCCCGTCAGAGCTGTTCCAGGTACGACGGACATTCGGAAAACTACCTAGTCAGAGTTGATCCGAACAAGAGCGGCATTCGGAAACTTGGTAGTCAGAGCTGTTCCTAGCACGAGAGACATGAATCGAGTGTATAATGCAGAAGAACGGGCACAGATATAAAGGTACTGCAGGGAGTGAGTGACTAGAGGATTTGGACGACACGTAAAACTCCCGGAAGGCCAGACGGACAAATAGCTAGAGAAGTGCCTTATCTGGAACCCGCCTGGCAAACGAATGAGAAGATGACCTTAAAATAGATGGAGGAGGGAATTAGAGACAATGGGATCAGAGCGATGTTAAAAATGAGAGCGTGACTAAAGCTTATACTTTTAGCACGGTTGAAACGGCAGGTGTGCCTTGTGCGTCCGCGTCCAGGAGAGAAAGGTCTCTTCTAAACATATCATTCGATCTGGGGCCGTGGCAGACCGGTCCAGACTATATGTGGCAATGGCAACGTTTATGTTGCCG